>JAAGNO010016387.1:19749-33844 GCA_033439905.1 Ceryle rudis | reverse complement strand
GGGCGGAGGCCGGGGGAGCCCCGGCGGCGGGAGGTGCCGGTGCCCGATGCCTGTCCCCGCTCCCCGCCGCTGCAGCCCGAGGCGGGGGGGCCGCGTCGTTCCCGGCCGCGTCCCCGCCCCCGGCCCGGCCCGGCCCGTCCCCTCCTCTCGGCCGCACCGCCTCCCGCCCGCTCCGCCACTGAGCCCGCAGCGGCGGCGGCGGCTCCGGTAGCGGGTGGAAGCTGTCGGAGGAGGCGGTGTGCCGGGAGGACGTGGTGCGGCTCTGCTCTAAGCACAGCTGGGCTAACAACCTCGCCGTCCTCGAGTGCCTGCAGGACGTCCGTGAGGTGAGGGGCCGGGCACCGCGCCGGGCTGGGCCTACCCGCGGCCGTGAACAAAGAGCGGGGCTCCGCGCCCCTCGGGCTCCTCCGCCGCTCCTCGGCCGGGCCAGCGCCGCCCTGGGCCGCCCTTCCCCATTTACCTCCTGATTTGTGGTTTGAAAATGGGGTTTGTGGGCAGGCCGGTGCTTCCCGCGCTGTGGAGCTCGGCGTGAGGGGACACGGCCGGTTCGGGGAGCCGCCCGCGGGGGTGGCGGTGGGGGCCGGGGGGCCCCCCGCGGAGAGGAGCCTCTCCCGCTCTGTTGGAACCTCTGCGCTGCCGTCCTGGTAGCGGCCTCCTGGGAGGGAGAGATCTCGGTGGGGCGGCTTTAGTTTGCCTTGGGTGCCTTACGGGGTTATTTTCCTTTCAGAGCTCTGGCCAGAGCTGCCTGCTTAATGCTGAGGAAACCTCTCCTGGCTGGTAGCAGCAGCGACCAGAAAAGGGTTTTTCAGGTTCAGATTGCCACCTTTGCTTAGAGCTGCCTGCAGAGGTGGTTGGTTTCCAGTGCTGGCTTATGCATGCATGAAACTGGAAATAAAATCCTGATAGCTGGCTCAGTTTATGCAGCGAGGCTGGCTGGGTGATCCTGAATCTAACCCCATCTTTTCATTCATTCCTTAGTCGTTCTTGCTCAGTTTGAAGAAGCCTGTGGGAGGAGTGTCTTTTGGTGAGCTGTTTTGGGGTTGAGTTCTGTTTAGTTCTTGGCTTCTCTGCTGTGAGGTCCAGGAATGTCAGGCTGGGTCAGTTTTAATGGTTATTCTGTCATTGTGGAGGCAGCAGATGGCAGTGACTTAGTGGTTACTCTTACCTTGAACCATTAACTGTCAGTGATTACCTTCTGGCTTAAAATCCAAAAATAAATTACATATTTTTAATATAATTTTCTGTTTTAATTCTGGATGTTTAGTAGGACACTCATTGCAGACCTTTAAAAGGAGCCCTGATGCAATATCTGTCACAGTAATAAAATGTTCTGATATTTACTTTTTGAACAGCTTGTCCCTTACTGTTTCTTTCTCCTGTCTGGGACCTTTTGGGCCCCCTGTCAGTGAGACACTACCTCTGAGAGACTCTGAGCTGCGCTCACAGGCGGTGGCTCACAAGCTGCCAGCCTGCCAAAAAGGCCAGCTCCTGTTGTTCTGTTCTTTCCAGCTGTGTGGCCCCTCCCTTTTCATAGTTCCAGTGCTTACTGGTTTTCTACCATTTTAGCTAAGGGGACCTTTTTATCATTTAGTTTATCATCTTTCTGCTGGAATAGTTTTGTCATTAAACACAGAGGGGAGTGAGTGCAGGGCTGAGGCACAGGAGCGTGCAGGGAGAAGCAGAAGATCAAGGGGTGCCTCACATCCTATCTTATTTTCAGTGAGTAGAAGCCCTGATATTGGTTCTGCCTATCTCATGAAAACTCTGCTCCCTTTTGAATCATAAGTCTTGCTTGTGGTTTTCCTTTTCCTCTTTCAGAGCCTGCCTTTTGTCAGTAGCTGGCTGGCTGTTGGTGCTGTTGAGCGGTAATGCTGCCTGATAGCAAATGCCAAAGGTGAACCTCTTTCTCAGGCGACATCTCGGGCATTGATAGGACTTCTCGGGATTGTTTTGGATTGAGCTTTCTATCTGAAGGTGCCTTGTCTGTAGCCTTGTCCTTATTTGTCTGTCAGCCTCCTAGGAGCACTGTCAACTGGTCTTAGACTCAACAGTTTGCCTGCTGTAATGTGATGGGCTGTGTCCTGACGTAAAAACGACCTCCCAGGGTGCTGCTTGGAGAACTGAATTAAAATATCTGATTTCTGTGCATCCCTGCTCTTTAACTCTTCATATTTGGACTCTGAGTGAAAGGCAGGAGTTGGAAACATGTGGTAGGAAGCAGGGTCAGGTGTTGTCTTGGATGTTTCCTTTGCACTGGAGGTGACAGCAGAGGAAATAAGTGACGTATTGGCTGCTACTGTTGTTGATACAACCGTTAATTTTGAGCCTACAGCATCTGATGGCTTGTTTGGACAACACCAGAGAAGTGACAAGTATGTTTTAAAATGGGTCTAAATCATATGAGCCCATTTAAAAAAAAACAGTAAATCTAATATTTGGGGAGGAGTTGTGTGTGTGGTGGCATCAGTGAGGACAGTATTTGCACACTGTTCTGGTACAAGTAGGAGGTAAGATTAGCTGCAGTTTGGTACAGGAGCAGCCTTTTTTCCATAGGTGTTGAAGGTGATTTTACTTTTCTCGTAAGAAATGTGTCCTGTAAAGTGGTGAAACTTTGTAACTGGAAGTGTTACTGTTAAAATTATCCATTCATTTTCTTCTTGGTGTTATCCAGAAAGCCTGGGGCACTTTTAAATTTGAATATCCAGGGGAAACAACTACTTGGAACCTTCCTTTTGAGTCCATAAACTATAGAGGAAGGAAAAGATGGGCTTGGTTTTTTTAGCCAGTGTGAACACGATCACATTATTTCAGTTTCAGCTGCTTTGTTGCCATGGATGTCTTTCAAGTCAGCCCTCCCTTAGTTCTCCTGAATGTAAAGAACAGGAGTGTTGAGTCTGTGGTTGGTGGGTACAGCAGCTTATTGTGTAGGGTGAATTCAGCAAAGAATAGTTTGAAACAAGAGAAAACAGTTAAAAAAAAAAAAAAACCCAAACCAAACAAGCCAACCCCCAAAAGAATAAAATTTAAAGTTTTTTGTTTGAGAGGTTATGTGCAGAGTGTCAATTTAAAGTGTTAGCAACACGGTTATTTAAGCACTGTTTGTTTTTTAGAGTTCTTTTTAAACATTCAGACCTTCACAAACTGATTTAAAATACTTTTCCTGCTGATTTTTTACCAAGTCAATGAAAAGCTTAATTGGGGGAGTTGTGCAGGTGCAGAACTATTCTGTGTTTCAGGTTCTTCAACTGCTTGGAAGACAGAAATCAAGGGACAATCGGTGCTTTTTGCTCTCCTTTCACAGGAGAAGAATGGGAAGGATGCTCCTTAACTGGAGGAGGTGACCGTCAGAGCTGGGCAGCATAAACCTCTGTGACTATTATCAGAAAATAGAATCAAAAGAATATTTTGCTGCCTTTTCCGGATGAATTATTTTCCCTCTAGTTAACATTATTTGCGCACTGGCTGCGTTACTGTTGTGAGTCACTTTAATTTTGTCATCGGCGTTTTAATTGTTAGCCAAAGAACTTCATGCCAAGATCTGAAAAGAGTTGACTGTGGTGGTGTATACTTGTGTTCTTCAAAAAGGTGTTTTTAAAGTGTGTTGTCGGTGGCTTTTTTCCTTGCTGAAGCTATTCTGATTGCTGGCCTGCTTCTAGAGAGCCTTTGGAGTATGCATTTCACTCAACTTAGAGTGTGGCCTTTAAGTGCTTTTTAATGGGCTGCTTATTAAACTAATTTTCATGGTGGTTATAGTATAAATAAACCCATGAAATATTAATATATTTGCTAGGTAAAACTTTTAGCATGATTAATGATGATTTGCATTTAAAGCATGAAGGAGTTGTTGAATTTGAGGTAGGAGACATTAGCAGGTATGGAAAATACCTTAACTGGCATAGCTCTCTTTTCTGGCTTATTAACGACCATAATTTTAATGTTAAAACATACCTTAGGTCTGACTAATCAGTGAATTAACTTGATGTCGTAATTGTTGAGCTTTGCTTGCATTGTGCTTGTAAAGGTATGTAATATTTAAAGCATTATATCAATCTCTGTAATGCATTATAGGCTAAATAATATTTCTAAGATCAAACAGTCGTGATTAAGTTGGTATTAGAGATGAAAGCTTTTGGCCTCTCACTGCTTTCATCACCTTGAATGGTTCTGTTTCTTTGGTAGCACATTTGTGGCAGGGACGGTTATAATTGAGGCAGAATGTTTTTCTTTCTGAAAAGAATAAAGCTCTCTTAATGTTAAAGATTGCACGAAGAACAAAACAAGTTAATCTTAAAGCCATGTATTTTAAGAATAGTATTTTTCCTGTTATTTCAGGTGCATAGTCAGAAGGCTGGAAAATTCATTTGATGGGACTGGGAAGCGTGTAATGTTTGATGGGTTGGGAACTGGCACATTTCTTCCCTATAAATATTTTATAAGAATAAAACTCTGGGTGTACCTAAGCACCTTAAGTGGTCTGATGAAACAGTGCCAGGGAAATTACTGAAGTTTTAAAATTAGAGATGGAAAAGAGAAAGCGGACGGTAACGCTTGCTTGGAGTCTTCCTTTGGTAATACTCTAGTTGGAGAAGTTGTGCGTGCTCGGCCCCTGTGCTTGTTCTCTAGTTTTTCTGCATCCTTGGTAAAGGGGTCGGAAAAGTGAAGGCTTCCCTGAAGCGTTTTGGGTTGCAGTGAGGTAGATAACAGTGATCTGTCACAGTAGCTCAATTTATTTAGTTTATTTTACCCAATTTATCATCCTAATTTACTGAGTTGAAGTGTGCGGGCTTTGTGTTGGCTCAACATACGACGTTATCTCACGTTCGAGCATGTCCTCGTGTTATTTCTGTCTCTCGCAGCTCTCCCTTGTACAAGTGGAGGTTGGCATTTAAAGTACCTTTTTTTGGGATGTCTGGTCTGTGGCAACAAATGAGTGTTTACCTGTCTAGAGCTGTGAGTAATTGAGGGCTGGGGATTAAACATAGCATGGGGGTGTGCTGGTTTTTAGGAAATACAAATAGTGAGGATGCTGTTTACTGTGCTGGACATCTCCTCCAGTGCTTGTAGTTTGGATTTGTCCCACAAAACCGCCGAGCATTCTCCCTGGCTTTCAGGTGAATGGGAACTACCTGTTTCTCAGGGTGGTGGGTCTGGAATTGTGGGATGGAGACTGTTCTTGGTTGCCTGATCATTACTATTGCAAAGGAGTAGGCAGTTAGTATTCGGGTGATGCTTTTCCAGTGCCTACAGCATTATCATCTGGTTCACGTATCAGCATGCAAAGGGATTTTGTGGGGTTTTGGTGGGGTTTATTTTGTTTGTTGTTTTTGTTTTGTTTTTTTCCCAAGGCAACAGTCAGAAATATGGAAAATGTACCTTGGGCCTTGCCAAGGGCTTTGCTTACACTCTGCCCATTTTCTAAGGGCTATTGACCTGATGATCATTCAAAGCTACCTGTACAGGGCACCGGAGTTTAAGAACTCTTACATCCTTAAGGAAAAAATAGAGGAGAATTCTTACCTGTAGTTGAACTTGAGCTAACAAAGTAAAAATGTGTTACACTTTTAAGAGGTTGGATTAATTATTGGGCTGTAACCAGATCCTAAACTCTGTAAGTTGAAGCCTGTGCATCTGTATTAGAAATTTCCAGATGCTGTTCTGTCTCAAACTGAATTAAATGAAGAATTTACAGTGGTTTGTGGCAGATGCAAATTAATCTGAATGGTCAACACTGGTCCCTCCTGCTTCTAAAATATGTAAAATGGAAGGCGGATCTATCAGTGGAATGGAATCTATCAATGTTGGGCCTAGGAGGAAGGGATTGAGATGTTTTAAGTTTTGGAGGAAAAAAAGAGCAACAACAGAAGAAAACTGTGGAGACTAGGCTGGAACACTGTGAAGCTTTTTCTCCCGAGGCTTGGCTTCTTAACAGAGATTAGCCATGCTTTTCTTCTGAAGTTCTTACTTTTCCTTCTGTTCAGATAGTGTAAGCACAATTTCCTCCTGGCTTTTGTAGTTAAGTCTTTAAGTAAAATTCTAAATACACTTGAAAAGTCTGATTTGTGTTTGGGTTGCTCACTTTGGCATCAGCCTTTGGCTTCGTTGCAGGACGTAGCGATATTTAAAGTAGTCAATCTCACTGAAGCTGTGTGTGAGCTGACTAGAGGGTATGGTGGTTTCTTTCCAGCTATGTCCTGGACTTATTGTCTTGTGAACAGAGTGTTAAACACTGGTTCTTGGTGCTCTGTATCCTCGGTAATCTTAATAGCTGATGAACTTGAGTTATTTTGGGGGTTTTTTTTGATGGCTGGCTTTGTGGTTGGTGGGATGTTTTTTTTTGTTCGTTCTGTTCTTGGCTGGCTGATACTTGCAGTGGCTGGTAATGCATCGGTTTGGCCTGGGATGTTTGGTTTAATAAAAGGGATTATTTTACAAGCCTGCTTGCTCCAGTGAGCTGGTGCTGCTGGGCTGCTGCAGCTCTTGAGTACTGAGGGGAAAAGGAATGGCAATACAAGGAGAGAGGTAAAGTTTGGTGCAGCTTGGCTCAGGATGAGTTGAGAAAGCTGTGCTGTGCAGAGCTGTGGTTAGGGGAGGTGATTCACTGGGCCAAATAGCTGACTCTATCGACAAGCAGAGACTGAGTCAGTTGTGATGGCAGAGACAGGTGTGGCTAGACTCTGTTTTCCCCACTGGCATCCTCCTCTGTGAGGGAGGATGGGTTCCACTGGGGGAACAGAGATCTCCCTAGCTCTGGTGCTTCTTTAGGTTGTCACAGCTGGAAAGGAATGATCTGAGGAAAGATTATTCCAGGCAAGTTATGTGCCATCTCTGTTTTCTAACATAGAGATAATGTCTGGATGTTGTTTATAGTGTAGATTTTTCTCCATGTGAGCACCGCGTTCTTGGTGACCTCTGTTTTAGTCTTTGGAAAATGCTTTGCAGTTATTCTTCCTAATAATAAATCCCAAAGAACTGTGTGAATAGAAGGTCTGGGTAATTGTCTCTCTGTGAAATCTTGCCTCAGACTAGTTTTTTTTTATCTTCTGGCTAATCTAGTTGAAGGTCTGTGAAGTTGGTTGCTATGGTATTAATAAATTCCAGTTCTGTTAGCTGATTGCTTTTTTTTTTTTTTTTTTTCCATCATGGGATACTTTCAGTTTCTGGATGTTCAGTTCATCTGTATCCATCACAGTGTGTTACGTGAGGAGCAGAGAACCTTCCTTCCCCAGGTAGCAGCTTGTAGCATAATTACAACCTCCCTTTGTCGAGACAGTAGGTGGAAGCTCACTCAGTTTCTTCTGGCATTCAGAAAAGCTGTCTCCTGGCACGCTGGTCTCGGCTCTGAGCTGAGGGATTTCCTTCAGCAGTTAAGAGAGGTGTCTGTTTTCTCTACACCGTCTTTTTGGGGGGTGTAGTGCCCGAGTGTATTTTTTTTTTTCCTCTGGATAAGTGTATCTTGTAGCTTTTACAGCTTTGTGAGCTTAAATTTCATGTGTGCATTCGAGTCAGTACATGGTTTTATGTCTAAACTTTTGCCCGAACTCTCACTGTACGTTTAATGTCTTTATTATTGTCAGTGCTGTGGCTGGTATGGGCCTAATATCTCCTGTGCCAGGTAACAACACAGGGACAAATGAACGTTAATCATGCAAGGTAGAAATGTTTGTTTGCTGCATTTGTTATTATTTACAACTTTGACTGAAACAATGTGTAAGAATTGCCGACAGGAGGGTAGTATTTATCGTACTAAGCATTCATTGTTTCTCTGCATGCCTGAAGTATTCTACTCTCTTGCAGTTAGTGGTGTGTGCTCCTGTGAAAAACAGCTTGTAGTTTCCTTATTTGTTTCTCGGGAGTTTTGAGTCTGTTCTAGAGAATGCAGCTGGTTATGTTGGTATAATTAAGTACTTGTATGTATTGGGGTAGGTTAATAACAAATAGCTATGCCAGCCCTGCCATGCAAAGTCATTCAGGCAATGGTGCTGTCTTCTGTTTCAAAAAATAATGCCTGGCTTTATTTAATGGCAGATTTGCTGTCTAGATCTCTTGACTGTTACCAAGAGATTCAGTTTACTAATTGAGACTTTCTTTTCTAGATTGTCCTGCTAGCACAGGGTAAAATACTTTCCACTGAGTGAACTGCAAACCAACTCAGCAGAGCATGCATTCTTTGAAGTGTTGAAGCAATTGCCCTGCAAAATGTTTTTACAGACTTAGAGAGAGAAAAAAGATGGCAAAGCCAAAAAGCTTGGCTTACAGACTTTCTGTAACAGTCCAGGCTTGAATTGAGCTGAGTCAACTTTTGTTACCCTGCTCTCACCTGAGTTGAAATAAGATTTGGAAGAAGCTTACAGTAAGCTCTTTCATTATCAAATTGACTTTTTGTTTTTGGCTTATGTCAGTGCCTCTATGGCCTGTCTACATATATAATAAAAAAACCCCCCTGCTTTCAAGTAAAATCACTGCAACACTGCAGCTGTCATAATTTAGAACAAGAACTGTTCATAAGGCTGTAATTCTTGAGCTATGTTTGTGGTGATTTAAACAAATCAATATTAATAAGAACCTCTTATTGTAGGATTCAGACAGCTAGTCTAAATCTGGTCTCTGTTGATACAAGATCCTGAGTAACTGCAGTTTTTAGTGTCATTCTGGAGGTGTGGAAAAGGCTTTGACTTGTGCGTTAGAGTTGGCAAGTGGAACTGGAGAAACTCGGGATGCTGTGAAGTGTGGTTTGAATGGGAGATTTCTTATGGCGACCGTAATGATCCTTTTTTTTTTTTTTTTTCTGCTTAAAACAGTGAGGTGAATTTTCGACACTTGTCTGCTTTTCAGGTAGGGATTCAGCAGGATGCCAGGTTAGTGCTTACTGGAGGGGACTACAGGTTAGAAAATGCTTAACAGCACTCACTGCTGGAAAACCCAGAGCTGTTTGAGTCACTCGGAATTCAGAGGTGTTGTGAGTGCAGTAACATCACTGACTTGTTTGAACAGAAGGCTTCCAGGCAGTGTTCAATGGCCATTTTCTCTTACTGTGGTTCTGATTAGTCGTATGAAGCAACATTGTATTTTTAAATCCAAAACAAAAAAAGCTGAAGCGCTAATTTATGGTGTAAGTCTTCCCTGCATTGTTATTAAACTGAGAACTGGAATGGCAAATGCTTGTCCTGTCTCTAGAAATCCCCGTGATAACAGCATCATCTGGGAAGGTGTGGTGCTAGGGAATGTACTTTTCCTTCAACTGCTTCCCAGCTCTAAAGTGTCTGCGCATTCTGATGTTATTAATAGCCTTAATTTGATGTAGATGTGCAAAAAGCTCATCATAGGAGGGCTGTGATTCTGTTCTTTGCCGATCACAACCGACGCCTTGCCATGTTTCATGCTTTTCCTGCGTGACCCTTTACCCGTGCTTTAGCAGGCACCAAGCATAGAGTGAGCCATCACTGCTGACGCTCTCCTCTCTGACTACAAAAATAGCAGCAGTGTACAGGGCAGACTTGCCGGGAATAGAGCTGGAGCTTGTCCACATCGAACCCCTTTTGTGTGCTCCGAGGCTACGTTGGCTTCCTTTCTATGAGCAGCTCACCGGTAAGGCCTACACAAAGGGGAAGAGTGTACAACAAGGCACAAACTACAGGGTTTTCAGTTTCCCTCCCCTCCTCCAGGCATTTGTGAACTCTTCTAGTGTCCTGTTGTAGAAAACCGTAGTCTGAACTTGTTCTGCTAGGGAGAGCGCTGATGGAATTCAAATTCTTGTCTTTGTATGTCAGCTCTTCCTAAAGTAATTTCCCCAAACAATTTCTTCCCTTGAGATATTTCAGTGCAATCCATCGTGAGTTTGTGATACCCTCAAATATTATTTAATTAGTGGTGTCTTCTAATGTCTATTTTACTCACTAGGGTTCACAGTAGCTTAAACTTCAAATATTTGCAAAAGGCATTTTTCTGAAAACTTTCTAACAGAAAACACTGGAGAGCTCAGGTAAGCTGTGTGGTGTTGGGATACACCTGGGAGGAGTATGGAACCTGGATTTCTTTCTTGTGTGACTAGAAGAGATGATGGGAATCGGTGCTCCGGTTGTTTTACCTGCTGGTCATTGGCACACCACAGGTTTATTACGAAGTGTGTTGCCTGAAGTGGCTTAGGACTAATGGAAGTAGGCAAAAACCTTCTTACGGCTTAGAGGTGTACATCATGTATAGCTTTGAATAGCCTGGCAGCATATTGTTGCCACCTTAAAGTGATCTTGGGTCTGGTGGGAGATGGAGATGAATCTCTGACTGTAATCACTTCTGTGTTACTCAGTGGGATTGCTAATTTGGAATTGCGATTCTGTTTAGGAAATCAGAGCTTCAGCTTGAAAATTAAAAAGCCCCTCAAACAAAGCAGTTCAAGCAGGATGGTAAAAAAGGAAGAAGTTCAGAGCAAGGTGGCAGGGTGGCTTATAGCCTGTTAGACATGTACAAAGGTTTTCCAGCACTTTAATCTTCAAAACTTTATTGTCTCCGGTTTTAAGGCAGAGTATTATTTCATATACCTTGCTTTTTCTGATCTTAAATTGGGCCAGAAGAGTTTTTCTGAACTGAACTTTTATTCTCAGGAAGCATTTAAAATGAACTTGTGGAGGATGGCTGATATTAGAATTCACTGCCGTGGGAACTGTGTGGCTGAAATTACTTTTGAACAGCCCTTTTGGGGTTTGGCATGGTTTTCTTGAAGTTCTTTGTTTGTGTGTTGCATGCTTTTCGTAGCATTAAAAGCCATAAGGGAAAATGAATCAGGAGGTCGTCTTTGAAAGGAAACCTAAAATAATGTCTCAGAGCTGTCGGAACATTGTTCACGAGTAAAATGTGGGCAGTGTGAGCATGGTGCTCCCATACTTACAGAGTTTGTTGGTTTGTTTTGCCCTCTATAATAAGTTTGTTAGTTTGGGTCCTACCCCTTGGCAGTGCTATTTTGAGTATGTTTTACTGGGCATTCAGACCTGAATCCAGGACTTAAGTGAGCTTCCTTCTGTGTGCACTAGAATTTGAGACCATCTGGACAGGTGAGCCACGTAGGCTGGCAGTAGATGGGCATCTTCATAGGAAGAGTTTGGGGAAGATGAAGAATTGAACAGCATAGCCACTTTCCCAGTCACGGAGCCACCAGGAAACAAAGGGGAGGACAATGGCATCGGGGTTCTTCTCTCTGCTTCCAGAAGCTGATGAGCAGAAGCTGAGAGGATCCAGTCTCAGCAGGCAGTGCTCTTTGCCAGTGTTTCCCAGCAGGGAGTCTTTTCATGGGATATTAGAGCTTGTGTTGAGCATCTGGGCATGTAGCTATCCTTACTAGTCAAGGTGGACATTGTCTCGTTTGTTTCCTTTTTTTAATATGGAATTTTTCATTATTCAGATGTCAAACCAAAGCTATGCTAACCAAATAATTAAGTCGTTCTAGGGCAAGGTACAGGAACTATTATTCTAGCTTGCTTTTGTGTGGAAAGTACTTATTTTCCTAGAACTAGGCTGTAATATTGTGAGATACTGATAAAATCACAGAATCAGCCTGGTGACAATAAATACAATAGCTGGAAAGAATGGTTGGTAAGAGTTTCTGTTAGAATCTCTTCTTGGATCGCATGCCATACTGCTGGGATGTGGACCTTGGAAGCATTTATCTTGAAGTATCGGTGGGTTTGGCTGGATGTGAGAACAAACTGTAGAAAGAAAAAGGTCCTGTAAATCTGACAGGTGTCCTGTAATTCCATTGGGTATATCCATTGATGATGTCCTGGAATGGACCTGGATGAGAACCTGTTACAATCCTGCGTCACTTTGGGAGCTGCTGGTTAAAATAGCTCTGCTTTGGTTTCCTCAGCTACAGAACTTGGCAACAGTAGAATAGTACACAGGCTGAAAACGTGGGCAGAACAGCCAGTCTGTGTAGCTGTTGTACACAGAGGTGAGGAGGGGTTTTGGGGTGGTTTTCTTTGCTTTTCAGTATTACGTGTTCTGTACCTGTATAATCTTGGGAACGAGTAGCATCTCTTAATGAACAAATTGCTGAATTTTGTACGTTAATCTCTCACCTGAGCAAGACACAGCTATGTTTATGCTTCCTTATGAAAGAAAATAGGAACACATTAACCTTTTTAACATTTACTGGCAAGACTTGCTGTATCAAAAGGTAACAGTGCACTGGGCGCAGATCCGAGTTATTTGGGGTTAAATGTCCTTTATAACTGTCTGTTGCTTGCTCCAATCCACAGAAGGTGCTTTGTGAAATCTAGGGAAGAGTTTCTTTTGCCATCTCAGAGTCTTTGTGTCGGACCAGGACATTGCTTCATCCTTCTGGAGCAAAAATCTGCAACTTGAGTCCAAAAGGAATTCTAGGACTACAAGAACAGCAATATGTTATTTCTGTACCAAAATGCTTGATGCTCTTGTCAAAGAGAAGTGTGGTCTGGAGTAGGATGTTACTGCCCTGAAGAGCTTAGTTGTTCTTTGATTTGATATTTACGTGCCTGGTAAATATTTGGGATTTGATTGCTGTAGGCATTCATCCTTCAGGAAAATAGGAACTCCTTTTAATGCAGCAGCTATGGAGGAGAGAAGAGACCCAGGTGACTTGTCCCCAAGTACCTAGATAATGTGTCTTCCTGATTCTCTCGTGCGTGTTTACGAAGTCACACATAATCTGCAACAAGATGTGGATCCGCTTGAGAGTGTCGGAGCCAGATGGACATGTGATGAATATCGCTGCTGACTTTGGGAATATCGCAGTTTAGGATGAAGGGACCGGGGGGCTACACTTTCAGCCCCAGCAGGCTTTCTTCATGTCAGATCTTGGTTGCTGGGGTAGGGTGTGTGGGATTTAAATGTAAAATTAATCTTAATAGTTTTAAATCTTGGCATGTGTCAGGCTTGTCCAAGCGTAAATAAATGGAGCACAGAACTAAAATGATGTGTGCCTCTGTAAGTGGATGTGCCATAGTTGAGTACTAGTTACTGATGTGTTCAGGGCTTAATTTTTTTACAAGGGGTTGGATATTTTTTTTTTTTACAAAACATCTAGTGAACTGAAGCTGAAATTTTCTCTCTGAAATGCTTAATGAATTGTAAGTAATCTGTTGGTGGAGTGTTTTTTTGTTTTAAAGACTCTCCAGTTTACTTCATCCCGTCTGACCATTTACTTAGTGTTGAGGTGTCCGTGTCCATGTCCCGAATGGTGATTTTTTTGGGGGATGTTTCCAGTAGTTTATGCTGTAAATCTGGGGCAGTTCTTTAGCAGAGAGGGGAGATGGTGGCTTGTTCTGTGGAACAGTGTGAAGGGGCGTGTTGACTCCTACCGAGCAGTGCTGTCAGTGGCAGGCAGGGAATACATGCTAGAGATCTATCTACAATTACAGCAAAATTGCTGTGCGAGGATTCGGAATTTCCCTGTTCCCATGAGGGGAAACAGCTTTAGCTTGAATTTCTTTGTTAACACTCTCTCTTCTGCTTATGGAATAAGCTGGCCCCTGTCTGGTCACTCAGTCAGAAATGTTCCAACATAACTGTTAACTGGTTGAGGAGGTCAGCTCTTCTCCGGGGAGTGATTTCTCTGGATAAAACACTGCCTGTCTGGGATAGCTTTCAAGTACTCTATGCAACTCTTACACACTAACATTTTCCTGCAGCTGATTTGCCTCATTTATTTCCAAGCTGTTTGGTTACAGAGCTTTTTTCCTGATTTAATGCTTGTTTTTGAAGAAGGGATCATATCAGGGCTGTATTCGGTTGGTTTGGGAGAGGAGGGTACAGCATGTGTTTTACCCAATAGAAAATGTACTTTGTCCTCTTCAACACTGCATTCAATAATGACTGGAATAGTAGGGGCTGATTATATGTGCATTTTAGGCTTTTCCTTTCTGCATCAAGCATTTTGTTTGTCATGTGTCAGGGGAAGATGACAAAAAGGTTCTAATGAACCTGGTGTTTTTTTTGGTGCTTTTCCAGATGCCCTGTTTCTAAGGTCAGCGTTCCCTGGAGGTTTGCACGCCCTTGATACCTAGCTCTTGCCCCACTTTTTATGCTGTCTTTGTGATGTGCTCAAACCTCAGCAGAGTACTTCAAG
>JAAGNO010016387.1:4730-19649 GCA_033439905.1 Ceryle rudis | reverse complement strand
GCCCTTGATACCTAGCTCTTGCCCCACTTTTTATGCTGTCTTTGTGATGTGCTCAAACCTCAGCAGAGTACTTCAAGAGAAAGTGTTCTTCGTAAAGCCACATCTCCTTTTATTCTGTTGTGCTTTGAGGAGCGTTTTCGGGAGAGGCTGAAGTGGGATGGCTTATGAGCTGGGTAAGGCTGCTTCAGGGGTTCTGGTTAAGAGTCTGGGAGCTGATGGCATAGAGAAAAATGCTCCAAAAGAGCAAGTTAGCGTGAGCATCCTCACACAGGGAGGTAAAACTGAGACATGCTTTTATGATTATTCACCACATATTATGCACTGCATGTTATTAACATAAATCATGGTGATGGGTAATAGTTGGAGGTCTAAGCGATTGATGAAGCGAGCACTGATTTGACTCGCAGAAGCAAATTAAATCCAGGAGTAATAAGTTTCTGACAGTTGTCTGCTTGGCTGATAAAGGCTGTTGCTCCTGCAGCCAGTGCGGCTGAAACAAAACACGCAGCAGTAAGAACTGCACAGGGAAAGTGGAAGCTGGTGTCAGCATGTTTGGCAGCACTTAGAAAGCGTTTCATCTGTTTTGGTGGTCCCTGCTCCAGATACGCTCATCCGAAGAGAGATTTGGACAGTGTCAGCTCACCCAAGTAAAACCTTGGTGGCTAAAGTTGCAAGTCAAGACCCTGTGGAGGAGCCTGATACTAAAGTCAGGAGGAGAAAATAGTTTGGTTACATGTAATAGAAAGAGGGCAAAGACTTGGTGACGCCTCAGTGGGCAAGGATGTTCGTGTTATGGGAAACTGGGTTTAAGGGGGTTAAAATTTTGCACCTGTGACACAGGGCTGTGTAAATGAATTCAGATTAGATATCTAGGGAGGCTAATGGAAGCATGTTTTAATGAACCCTGGCTAATTACTCTATTAAGTTCTTGATCAATACCCAGGAGACCTCAAACTGCTTGCAGATTGTTTTTTTAAAAAAAAAAAACCTCGCTCTCTCTATGTATATTTTAAATCTTCTGCATATAATCAAAACAACTGGAGGTACTTGGTTTGTAGAGTTCTGGTTCACTGGGGCTTTAGCTATTGGGAGGTTGTAAACTAAAGCTGAAGACTTAAGCACTTCCAAAAGTATTAATTGTGTATTTTTGATGGGAAGTGCAGATGAATAAAAGGGCTTGAGGGAGCAGATAGTAGGAGAGAACGTGAGGTTTTGGAATAATCTTTGCTATAAGTGTATCAAAATATGTGGGAAGATTAGGTGGGTTGCTTTAATGTGGTCTATTTTTTGCTTTAGGGTTGAAAACCCATTTCACATGCTTGGTGTAGACCAGACAAGGCAGCTCTGTGTAGTTTTCTAAAAGAGGAAAGAGCTCTTGTAACTACTTTCTGACGTATGTATGTTCTTAAGAGGTGGTCCTTATATAGGTCACTTTATGTTATCTCAAACTTGCTTTTCTCCAGAGTATTGTGGATGAATTTCAGTGGACTCAACATTAATATTAAAGAAGAATGTCAGGCAGGCAGCCCTACCCTTAAGGGATAAAGTACTGTCTTGAAATCAGTTCATATTAAGGAAGCTGAAAGATGTTTAGTCTTTCCTGCAACCTGCTGCACCTTGTGGTCTCTGGAGTTAGCAGTGCTGATTGTATCAATGGGGGGGGGGGGGGGGAAGGGGAGGGGACCTGCATAGCCGGCTTTGACTAGAGCAGCAGGGGAATGGCTTTAGGCAGCCAGATGGATGCGTTAATGCTGTTCCACTTGAAACCTTGCCCTCTTCCTATGCTTTGGTGGCAAAGGGGTATGAAGCAGCATGTGCCTTGTAAAAAGAAAGTTAAGAGCCTACTGGTCTCATTAAAGGAATCCTGGTTCTCCGTAGAAATGACCCTCAGGTAGTGTTGCCTTAAAAACACCCGCCAACACCAAGTTGTTGGTCTTCCTGAACCCTCGCTGGCTCCCATGGAAATTATTTAATGGTTAATGGGTTGACTAAACAGATCCTTTGCCCAGGAGCTTTTTGGAATAGAAGCTGGCAGACAGTTGGAGGAGCTCATTCCAGAGATATGAGCAGTCTGCTTAGAAGCTTTTTTATTAGACCTCAAAAATTTGTTAAGTTGGTAGAAACCTTGAGAGGGATGTTGTCACTTGGAGCCAGAGAAACCAGAGCCCAGCCAGGTCTTGAACTTTGTGAGAGAAAAGTCCCTGGCGCAGGCAGTTAACAAACACGGGGTTGAGAGATAACATGGAAATCGTGAGAATTTCTGAGGCAGAATTCAGGTCTTCCCCTCCAGAGAACCAAGCAAGCCCTTTTCATAAATGTGAGCTCCTCTATGCTGTGCCTGCTGGAAGCAGCAGCGGTGTGATGTTATGTTAGGATAGCTCCCTTCAAGTTTTCAGAAAGATCACAAGGTTGAAAAACAGCAAACTTTGTTACCCTTATTCCTTCAAAAATGAGCAGGAAAGTTGGAATTCTTTCTTTAGTGTAATTGTAGAGTTTGCTTTCCATGTTCTCTTATCTTCCATTGACTATTGTTGCTTTCGTGCCTCACTGTTGTCCGCTTTGTTTCGTTGTTGATACAGCTTTTGTTTAAAACAGGAAAAAAAAAAAAGCCTGTTATGTTATCGAGAGATTGTTCAAGCATGACTAGAGATAAAATTAACTACCAAGTCAGTGCTGTGTGCTCTGAGGAGTGGCTTCAGATGATGGCTCACATTCCCGACTTAAAATGACTGTAGGCAGTGATATAAAAAGACAGGGTGGGCACAGGATATCAGCTGGAGTGAAACTTTTCATCCAGTGGTGGATATAAAGTGATGAGGTCAGTGGAAGATGGCATTTTGTTTAATATGTAGAAGTCTAACTAGTAATTATTTTGCAATTATCACTCTTCAGTGCTTTCCATGCTCACAGAAGGCACAGTTGATGTGGCTTTTGGCCTTTACAGAGCCTTCTCCAAATGGCTTCAGTAAATGATTGTAACCACAGTGATTCTTGGCTGCAGTCATAGAATCACAGACTGCTTTGGGTTGGAAGGGACCTTAAATTTCACCTAGTCCAACCACCCTTCTGAGAGCAGGGACATCTGCAGCTAGAGCAAGTTGCTCAGAGCCCCGGCCAACCTGGCCTTGAGCTCTTCCAGGGATGGGGCATCAACCACAACTACCCTGGCAGTCTTGTATTTAGTCTCTGGCAAGCAGGTGGAGATCAAATATTGGATTTCTAACTGCTGGGCTTACTGATTATTTTTTCTATAAATACCCTTTTCACCTTGGTTCTCCTGGTTGTGCTGAAGGAAAAGAAACTACCGTCCTGCTGTGGAGCATATCAAAGCCTTCAAATACAATGGCCCATCTTTTGAGAACAGGCAAACATGTTCTCTAGTTTTACTGCAGTGAGCTCCAAGTGCAGATCCCATATACTGCCTGAAGGATTTTCTCCCTGTGTGAATTGGTGTCTCCTTGGATTTCTGATGGCCCAACTGTGCTGGTAAAAAGTTGTGTGTGTGTCTGGTTGATGCTGTCCTAGGAAGGGCCATAGCCATTCAGACTTCCTGGGAGCAAAAGCGATGAATTAGCAGAGTAATAGTACTGGGTTTTTCAGCCTTTATTGCTTAATTTTGTGTAGTTCCCTGGCTAATAACATAATTAAATTTAAAGTTTTCCTCAACCTTTTAGGTACTTGAAAGAAATGGGTTTTTAATGGGTCAGCTGCTGGCAATTGTATTCATTGATGTAAGTATTATTAAAGAGGCAACACAGCTGGTGGTCCACAGCTTGGTCTATTGATGGCTGTGTTCAGAAATCTGCTTAATTCTGTGTTAAAAACGGGTGTCTGGATGTGTTGCTGTCTGCAGACTCCTTTGCAGGCTGTCTGCAAGTAGTTCAAAAGCTGTTGCTGCTTAAAAAAAAAAATCAAAGGGAACCTTGCAGCCAGCTGAGCCGAGAGAAAATCCTTTTCTTGATCTCACAGCAGCTTTACATTCTCCTGCAAGGATATCCTGGACCACATCTTTGGAGCTTTAATTCATTCAACCAGACTGAATTCACATGAAATGCTTTCTATGCTGTTGCTGGTTTATGAGGAACCTCTTGCACCACAGCTGGTTTCTGTGTGCTTGGTGATGCCAGTGGAGTTGCTCACAGGACCAAACTGTGAACCGACTTCCTGATGGAGCTGGAGCTTGTGCAGTGGACCCAAACCTTTGATCAACCATTAACTCAAACAGTGCAGCTCCTCAAACAGTCGCATCTGTGACGGGTGTTCAGGGTGCCAATGTGACCAGGGGCTGGAGATGGATGGGGGATGTGTCAAGAGTGGAGCAGAGTGGATAGCATCGTAGAATCATTTTGATTGGAAAAGACCTTTAAGATCGAGTCCAACTGTTACCCCAGCACTGCCAGGACACCACTAACCCGTGTCCCTTAGCACCACACGTTCACAGCTTTGAAACCTCTCCAGGGATAGGGACTCCACTGCCCTGGGCAGCCTGTGCCAGCCCTTGACAACCTTTGTGGGGAAGAAATTGTTCCTCAGGTCCAACCTAAACCTCCCCAGGAGCAACTTGAGGCCATTTCCTTTTGTCCTGTTGCTTGTGCCTTGGGACAGGAGCCTGACCCCCACCTGGCACCACCATCCTGTCAGGGAGTTGTTGAGAGCCAGAAGGTCTCCCCTGAGCCTTCTTTTCTCCAGGCTGAACCACACCAGGACCCTCAGCTACTCCTCACATGATATGTGCTCTAGACCCTTCCCCAGCCTTGGATCCTTCAGCCTGGTTTGAACTGCCACAATTCAGCATGTTCATTCTCCAGAGTGGCAGGCAAGAGCTGGCAAGTCCCACAGGCAGCATGGTGAACATGATCGGGGAACTTGGCTAGACTTGAACAAATCTCTCATGCTTAAGAGCACCTGTTAAAGCAGCAAAGATATACATGAAGCTGAACACCTGAAAATCCTTAAATCATGTCCATCTTTGGCCTTGCAAGAGCAACAGAAAATTGAAATTACTATGTAGAGTTAGACCCAGATATAGCCCTGTACCAGCGTTGCTCACTGTTTTTAAACTCATGTGGTTCTTGTCTAATAACTTCAGGTGATCAGTCTTAGAGATTCTGGAGAACGTGCAATGATCTCTCAAAAGTTGAGGTGCCTGTGAGTCTTATGTATGAGAAACAACAGCAAGAATTCAATTTTATTTGACTTGGCAACATAGGAGCCCTAAAACTAGAGCTGAAGGGGCGTTTGATTTAAGCACAATGCTGTAAATATTAGCTTGTAAAAGACGACTCGGAGAAAGGGTGTGATTCCAGGTAGCAGCACCTTCTTTGGTGGATGCTTCCTCTCTTTTGAATCCTGGCATTGCTGGTGAGCATGGCCAGTGAGCGGAACTGGATGAAGGTGCAGACGTGAGAGCTGCACAGGTTTAACCCGTTGCTCAGAGTCCTCTCTGTCACCATTTGCCTACTTTTTTATTTCAGACTTCATTCTGTTTAATGTTTTACCGTGGTGAAAGGAGGCTTTCTGGTTAGGCTAATTTGCCATTATTTTCTCTTAGCATTGCTCAGACTTGCTGATTGGTTTTGCAAGCTTGATATTAAACTGGTTTTAGTGATCTGAGATGGGCTATATTGAAATGGATGCTCTCAGTCAACAAAAGGAGCACCTTGATTTACAGTGAACTTCTGGGTGGCTCACGGACAGATGGAAATGTGCCTAAAAGGGATATATAGCCCTTATGGAAATGCTTCGTTCTCCTTTCTAGTCAATACAGAAAGGTTGTCTGGTGCAATTTTCTGGTGACCTGTTTCTAATTAACATGCAAATGAACTGCTTGGTGCTGGAGATCAGGATTACAAATGCAAAGTGCTAATATGTGTTAGGCTGGGAAATCCTCAGCATCTGTTAAAGCTCCATCTCTATCTGCCTGTGGAGTGGTACCCTCTGGAGGAAGAGAGCTACTGCAACCTGCTGTCAGATGGCTCCTTTGCCTCGTTTTAAAGAGAATTGTTTTTAATTTTGGGATGTCGATGCGTGTTGCCCCTCAGAGGGAATGGTTCGAGTGCATCTCCAGCCTGGTGCACCAAAACTGGCTGCCATGAAAATGGGTGAGATGAGCTACTTGAAATCATTCCCTGGAGGAATCGCAGTGATTTGTGAAGAAACTTCATTCTTCCTCCTGGTATTACAAATGCCAACCGAATGAAGAAATTAGCATATTTATTAGTGCTTGTCATCACTTAAAATTTAGTTTTTCATTAAATGCTGCTGTACAAATTATATTTAGAAGGCGACTTTGATCTAACAGGTAGAGAGGATTAATTTAGTAAAGGTCTGGTCAAAAAGTGAAGTTGTACCTTTGTCCCTGAGGCATCTGCTTATTTTGACGTCACAAACCATCTTATCTTTCCTCTTCAGGTTTTTGTGTCAATATTCCCTATTACCAGGGATTGTAACAGCTGATTTAGTATCACACTTTGTCACAAGTTGTATATAGTACAATAAAACTCCACTTGATTTTTGGATTGCAGCTTGTTTCTAGTGCTGGCAATTGAGAGAAAGACCTTTTGTGCAAACTGAGCGAATTTGAAATAGAAAAAATAAGCAAGTAAGTGCTCAAAGGCCATTTTCTTCTCCAAAATGCAACTAGGACTTAAGTTTTGTAAAAGAATTATGTCGAAACATTGAACTCTCAACAAAATTGGGTCATTTAAAGTGGAAGAGAAATGACTTTCGGTTGTATGAGTCAGTTCAAAGAGTTAACAACCAAATGGTTTGGTTACAGATGGGGTCAGGTCGCTGCTCATGTGGATTCCTGAAGCACATTATCACACAAAGGCGGTGGGAGTGTGTGTGCTCAGTCCTAAACTCCTCCATCCTAAACTGCACCCGTGAAGGGGGCTGGAAGAGAACCTGCCTGAAATTTTATGCTAACTAGATGGGGGCAATATAGTAACAAAATTAGTTTCGCAAAAAAAAATGGTAGCTCAAATTACCATGAAGGCTGTTAATGAGCCTAATTAAAAGGAAAGACTTCTGAAGCAGCAGCATGAATGGCTTCTAGATTCAGGGCTGTTCTTGCATAGACTGTACTTGATTTATTTCAGAAGATACTGTAAATCTGCCTCACAAGAATTAAAGCCTTTCAGCATCACCTGCCAGTGTGGTGCTGCTGTGTCATTGCCGGACACCGCGCACCTTTCCTGCCTCTCCTGTCTTGCCAGTGTAAAGCCTCACACTGCTAATCCAACTTCCACCAAAACTTTAAATAGAAGACAAGGATGAAGGATCAAGTCTTCAGTTTGAGTAACTGGTGGATTAACTCTGATTTACTTATGTCAAGGGGCAGTGAGAACTGGCTCCTAGCTGTGAGCCCCACCTGCCATAGTAGGATCTTCATTGTTCTGACAAGGTTTCCTGCTGTGCAACAGAGTTGTTGGAGACAGTCTTCCAGAAATGTGTGGGGAAACCACCTGTGTGTTTTAGAGGGTGTCTTACTGCAAGAAGTCAGCAAACTTAGTGCCATGTCTGTGCCGTTGTCTGCTCTGCCTTTGAAGTGATGCATAGGGAAATTTGCACTTCCAGATGTTTGGTACTTCCAGTTCTGTAGTCAAACTGAGCACTTGTGATAACTTGCTGAGCTGAAAATAGCAGAGTTAGTGTTTGTCCCTTTAGACCGGACAAATCATGTTGCACCTACCTCCCCCTTCTCTAAAAAACAAGCCACAATTGGTCTCGGCTTGCAGAAACAGTTTTTATTTACGTAGCTGTGGAGCTGTCTTCCGCCCACTGCTGCAGGTGCCGTGGTCAGCAGGTTACCCTTGTTCGGCCCTTCTGTAGGGATGGGGAGGCTGGGATCCATCCAGGACTGCTCACTGGAACGCACGAGAGAAGAATATATGCTTTTATAATATGTTTTCTTCTCAGCTTTGCATTTTAAGAACAAGCAGAACGACTCAGTTTTCTGAAGATCTCTGTCTTGTGCAGTACCAATCGGTTAGTCGAGGATGTAAGACCGTGAGCCCTGGAACGGGGTAGCATCACTTGTGCCCTGAGAAGCAGCTTGGCAAGTTCCAATGGGTTGAAGCCTGTGTCTGAAATTACTTGCAAAAGTGTGAATCTGTGGGAAACAGCAGTGCTAGTGCTTGTGGTAACAAGCCTGGGAGCTTAGAGCAGAACAAGTTTTCTGGCAGGAGTTTGAGCTGGGTTTGGTGTAGGGACTCCTTTGTGGTTGCTGCATGGCTCTGACACCTTGGTGGTTGCCTGCAAAATGCTCAGTTTGCAACTATTGGGCTCTGAAATGTAATCACAAATATAACTGATAAGGAACAAATTAGCTTTTTTGCCTGTGCTTTTTTTTTAGTGCATCTAGCACAGGAAGGTCTATGCAGTGTGGTGAAGACTGCAGAGTAAGTCCTGAGACTTCCTGATATTAATCTGCAATTCACTCTCATTTCTCATCCAATTTGCCTGAAGAATTGGCAGCCACTCAGGCACAGTGGGAATTTTTTTTTTTATTTATAGAAATTACTCTTTTGAGAGTCAGCCGAGCTGTTCTGTCAGCCCCCGAGCTAACTTCCTCACAGGTTTGTGCCCTTCTTCAGCCTCTTATGGTAAGAGGTGCTCCCAGGATTTGTAACATTTGCATTGATAATCACACCGGTGCTGTAGAGATGAGAATACGGACATTTTTCCCCATTTCTGGCCTGCTCTCAGGTTGAGCGGGGCCTGGGGAGTGGCTTTGAGGGAGCAGGTCCCTGATAGGTCAGGTTGACCTAAATTAATCTTGCACTTATTCTGTGTCATTGTTGTGTGTCTGTCCCCATCCCTCCCATCCTGTTCCCCTCCCCCCCACAGCAGCACTGACCCTTGAGGCCTGTTGAGAGATTTTGGGGCTTCGGCTCTGTGGAAAGCAAGAAACTAGCAGAAAACTCCTTACAGAAGTTCTTAAGGAGAAGCAGGGATGGTTGATTGGATTTTTTTTTTTTTCTTGCATGGTCAACTGAATGCATGGTAGAATTCATCAGCTGTTCATTTGCTTCTCATTTGCTTCCTGAGTTGTGATAGACTTGACTTGAATGACTTTGCTTAAGTGCACATAAAGAGCACCAAAGAACTTTGCTTCGTAGTGGAGATGGAAAGGCCTTTATCACTGGATAGGGTTAGATGGGTAGAGTAAAAGAGAGAGATTTAGACTGGAGGGAAGGCAGACATTTGTTACCCTGAGGGTGGTGAGACCCTGTGCCAGGTTGCCCAGAGAGGTGGTCGCTGCCCCATCCCCAGCACCATTGCAGGTGAGGTTGGCCGGGGCTCTGAGCAACCTGCTCTAGTTGCAGATGTCCCTGCTCCCTGCAGGGGAGTTGCACTAGATAGCCTTTAGAGGTCTCTTTGAGGTCTCTTCCAACCCAAACCGTTCTATGATTCTGTGGATGTTTAATTGCATTGCCCCTCTGTGTGTGTGGTAGAGATCCTGCTGCTGCTCTCTGCTAAATGCAGGTGCCAGTGAAATGTCTGTGCTTCAGCAGCTTGAGAGGTGCGAAGACAATAGGCTTGTCTTGGTGGGGATTCTTTGCAGTACAATTAGGCCACCTTAGTTATGGGTGATAATTCATTACTGATCTGTTTTGGAGTTGTTTAATCTCCTCCTTTTTCCAAGACAAGCCCCAAACCAGAAGTTTTCTTGTGCAGAAACAGGTTAAAATTAACTTCTTTTACAGTATCTTCTCTTCTTGACCTTGGTGTTAAGGCTAGTTTGGTAATTTTCTAGATTAGCCGTTATAAAAATATCCTTGCTAATCTGGTTGCCTCAGGTAATCTGGTAGATGCAATGTTGTAGTTAGAATTGTAAACCTGCATTTACTAAATTTAATTTTGTAGCCTTCAGGTAGCCTAAAAATTAAGCTTTTGGAAGGTATGGCCTGTGATTAAATGAAAATTGCCTGAACGTGTTAGGTCTTTAATTTGCTCTAAAGCTTTTCTGTCCTTGCTGCTTGTTTTGGAGGTCAGTTATGATGGAGGTAATATATTGCTCAGCCCTCTAGATTGTCCAGGCAGAGAGCAGTGAACCACTTGTGTTGGTGCTGAGCCCGGCACTCATCATGAGCTATGTGTTTTCAAAATGCAGCTGATAACAATGCACACAAAGGGGGAAAAAAAAAGTAAATAAAATAATAAAAAAAAAATCTTCAAATGCCATTTAATGGACCCTTCCAACTCAAGCTATTCTAGGATTCTATGATGCTTTGATCTTGCTCTCACTGCGTAAGTCACATCTCTTCCTTACTGTACCATCTGAGTTCACATGTAGTTTATGGAAAACCATCTAAAATAACTTTCTGTTTATTGAGGGCTGGAAAACCACTAAGAATTTCATCTGAATGCTGAGGGGAAGATTTTCTTGCTCTGGAGTTCCTTCTCCATCTGCCTCACACTCTTGTTGTGTCATATTTGGGCTCTTACCCAAACAATAGGCGGCTCTCAGTGCTCACTTTCAGTATATATTTTGCTAAGATTTAGTTTCCACTAAAAAGATAAGTTAAAAACCAGTAGTATGCTTCTCATAAGAGGTGGTATCAGTGGCTACTGTGCCAGATACTCTTTCTTCGTGTGCATCTACCAGGGGTGCTCTGACCTTTCAGTGTTATTTGGATGTATCTGCCTTGTTTCTGGAGATCTGTTTGATGCACCTAATATGTCTGGTATTCTGGGGTTTATCTTCCTTAAAAATTGTCATGGGACAAACATATCTCCAGCCTCTTCTATCTGCAGTATTGTATGGTAATCCTAAAATGCAAAGCTAAATTATTTGATAACCTGTTGGGTAAGTTTTTGTTTTCCTTTTGCATGGAGATCAAGAAGGTTTTTCACCCAGCAGAGTTAGTTCTCACCCTAAGCAAGAACTTTTCAAGACTAGTTAAAGGTATTTTGGGAGACCAAAATCAGTGGGTTTGGTTGCAGTGTGGACCTATGCTTAAAGCAGTCAGATCTTGCCTTGCTGTTGCACAGCTTGTCCTGCCCAAATGTGTGCGTGTGGTTTTTTTTGGGTTTGGTTTTGGGTTTTTTTCTCTCCTTATCGTTCAGATAGAAATCTGCATGTAAGGGATTTAAATGCTTGCACTGGACAGAAAATTGCTTACCTGTAGGTACTGCTGTCAGCTTTTCCCCTGCGCATCCCCAGAAGTATGTCACTGCCTTACTATGCACATGCAAACCACATCGTGTTCCCATCCCACTCGGATGAGAACAGATCAGACTGTTGAAGTCCTATTCTCAGGTGTTATCTGCTGGGGAAAACATTGTTCTGCCTGTAAATAATCTCCTCCCATTACCAGGCTGTGCAGTGAGGGCTGTCTGGGCTTTGCCATCAGCATACTGGAAGTAATCCTGAAAAGTAGGTATTGTCTGCTGTGTGTTTCTGTGCCTGCAGAGACCAGAGATTTATAAATTCATGTTGATTTCTTCAGCCACAACTGGGCTTGAGCTGGTAGGAAAATCTCAGTGTGTAGCTTCAAATAGATTAATAATGCATAACTATTAAGACCACCACTGTTGACCAGAAACCAGAATAAATTATTTTCTATCAAGTGACAGTTGTTGCCTACTAAATACTTTAAACTCTGAAGTTCTTTTTGAGATATAATGGAAAATTCAAGTTACAGTGCTGCCCGTGTGCTCGCCCACAGCCCTGCCTGCCTGCCCAGGCTGGCCTGAGTGACTGGTTCTTAGCTTTGTGTCCCTGAGCCTTGTCATTGATTTTGCTGCTTGTCAGAAGTAATCAGGAGGAAGAATAACCAGCCCTTCCTAGAGCGGTTGAACTGTTGATTAAATTCCTGTATTTCTATGGGTGAAAGTTGTCAAGCGGCGATACTGGTGGTGGTTCTGTGCAGAGTGGTGGTACTGAGCTGACTGTAACAGCGAAATCGCTGCCACGCTACCAAAGCTCATTGCTTTTGTCCCCTCTCCCTCCCTCCCCCGTTACTTTCTCTCTGTCGTTATTAGGTGAGAATCTGTAGGTGTGCTCGCTCGTTTTAATTGCAGCTTGTCTTTATCCATAGCTTTTTAAGTAGGAGTTATGGAAACAGTAATTGGAAGGATTTGTGGGCAAGGTGTCTGGCTTTCCCTCTTACCAGTAAGACATCTTTCTACTAATGTCGCTTTCCAGAAAGCTCTTCAAGCTTACTTTTAAAATCCAGCATCACATCTGTGTCTCTTTTTTTTCCTTCTCCCCCCCGCCCTGAGTTGCTTATTTGTGCAAAACCAGTCAGCTATAATTTCTTCGCTCGGCTTAAGGGAAACTGTTGCTGATCTGGCTGCTTACCGTGGTATCATTTTAAATCCTCCGAATTACCGTTACGGTCAGAATTTTCAGGCAAAATGCTTGGCTTAATGGCTCTATGTAGCTATTGAGCTGAGCAGTTCAAGCTGAAAAACCTGAGTGCTTTTTGGAATGGAGCTCTCAAAAATACAAAAAGCATTAAAGGCCAAGCTCCTATGGCAGAGAAGACCAGTGCCTATGGAGAAGTGTGCTGTGGTGTCCCAGGCTTCTCCTGGGAGCAAGGTTAATTTAAATCCATATCCAACCCGGTGAGGAAGTGCAGAGCTTAAATAATATATATATTTAGATTTTTGTGTTTCAGTCCTTCAGTCAGCATGGTGACTAAAGAGAGGTCCGTGGTTTGGGCCTGTAATGAGGCTTTTGTTTGCATGTCTGAATTTGCAAGCAGATTTTTATTTGGTAGTTTGTTACTAATCCCATGGAAACCTTGCCTTAGCGACTGTAAAGACTTATTGATGTTGATTTTTCTGTGGAAGAAAAATCCAAGTGATATTTTCTAGGGTTAAAATAAACAGGAGAGTTTTCTTTTCTTCCAGTTACATAAGGAAAACTTTCTGATTCATCCAGGTGAAAAGTTCTGTGGCTATGTACAATACCACACTGCTGCTATGCTTTTGAAGAAATTATGCCTGAGCAAAGGAGGAAAAAAAAATAATTTCATTTAGTTTTCTCTCTAGTCTCTTAAAATGACCTGTGGCTTGCATCTGCCTTTCCCCTGCGTTCTGTACGCAGATTCCTGAATAGCCCGAGCGTGCTGAGGGCTGTGAATCAGGCCTGTCAGTGGGTTGGTGACTCATTTCCTTATTGCTGCAGATGTCTATAGTAAATGTTTCTGGGTAACTCTTTTCAGATGAAATGCAACTCCCCCGGGAGAAAGGAACAGGCAACAATCGCTTTCAGTTGGTGTTGCACCAAAACTGGGTCCGCAAGAAAAGCCCGAATAGCTTTTCTCGCTGAAGTCCCATGTGGTTAGCTTGTAGCAAAAGGTGAGTCTTGGAAACTGCTGTGTGATGCTGCTTTAGGGGGGTTTAATTTATTATTTAATCTTGCTTCTCTATCAGGCTTAAAAGCAAGCTGCCATTTACACCAGCACAATTCGTTAGGTAGCATTTCTTTAACTGAGCATGTACTGCGTTTGGAGAAGACTTCTTTTCCGTGGTGTGCTCTACCTTTTGGCCAGGCAGGAATTAAAGCACTCCTCCATTTTTCACATCAGTAAAGGCAGTAGCACTTGCTCATATAAAGTCTAGTCGTGCGCTGCTGAAGTGTAGGAGAGACAGGGTTGTAAAATATTGAATAAAGCGTGTTAGCCATCCTGTGTCGCATGAGTCTCTGAGAAGAAAACCGGCATTTCTGATGGCGATGCTGGGGCGGTCGCTCTGCAGCCGAGCCTCTGCACCGAGCAGCTCCAGCGTGAGTCACCCGCTCTGCCCGGCTGCCTTCACCGGCCGAGACATTTAGAACTCCGCTTAATGTTGTGATGTATAATCTGTCTGAGTGCAGAATGCCCAGCGATGTTGTGAATTGGCTAATTTCATCTTGTCTTTCTGGTCTTTTCCTTATTCTCGTCGTGGCTCTGACGAAAGGAGAACCAGACGCTAGGGAAATCAATTTACCACAGCCAGTTGTGTGGCTCCCAGGCAGATTGATTTAAATAACCAAAAAGCTTGGATTGGAATAATTTCAGTCTTGCTTGAGCACTCTAGTAATTTTTCTAGAATTTTCTAGTCTGGTGATATTATTTTGCAGCTAATTTTAGCTTTTCTTGCTAAGCTTGGTATGTTTCCTGACTAAATTGATATGATCTGTAATTATTTAAATGCTTGCATCTTAATGTTTCTGGTTTTTTAATAACGTTTCAAAATGGCAAGACGTAATCTACGGAATCTTTCCATGCATCAAGCTGCTTTTGGATAGAAATGGAAACTTTAATTAAAATGCAGAAGATGAGTATTGTTAAAGTAGAATTGAAGTACTGAACTTAAATACTGGATCAGAGCAGCTATTTTACATGCATTAACAAATTTTCCATCACTCTGGCTTTCCTGGTCATTATGATATTTGAGACTTGAGAATAACCAATTTATTTATTTTATTTCTGATGATAAGAAAAAATTATTCTTCGGTGGTTCTTCAGTGATACCCCTTCAAGTCGTAATTGAGAACCCGTTTTGTACATGCTGAAAAGGCTCGTTGGTCAGAAATCAGTGATGGAATCCCTGAGGAGGAGAGGAAAGATTTGCTGTGGCAGTGTCTTAGCAGGTTCCTGAGCTGTGTGTCGATCAAGAGCAGAAGCATCCACTGCAGGTCCCCTGTCACACAGCAGTCCTGTAATGGTGGTTTCACCAGCATTACATTTTGAATTCGGTGCATCTTGACCAGTCTTGTTGCTGAGTATGCCTCCTCCCCCTCTACTCTGTCCGGGTGAAGCCACCTCTGGAGTTTTGTGTCCAGTGCTGGGCTCCCCAGCACAAGAGAGACAGGGAACTACTGGAGAGAGTCCAGCAGAGGCTGCAAAGCTACTGAGGGGACTGGAGCATCTCTGTGGCCAGGAAAGGCTGAGAGCCCTGGGGCTGTTCAGCTGGAGAAGA
>JAAGNO010016386.1:70008-82441 GCA_033439905.1 Ceryle rudis | reverse complement strand
CACCTCAATATCCTTCTTGAAGTGAGGGGCCCAGAACTGCACACAGTACTCAAGGTGAGGCCTCACCAGTGCCAAGTCCAGGGGCAGCATTACATCCCTAGTCCTGCTGGCCACACTATTCCTGATACAGGCCAGGATGCATTTGCCTTCCGTGCCTCCTGAGCACACTCCTGGGTTATGTTCAGCCAGCTGTCAACCAGCACTCCCAAATCCCTCTCTGCTGGGCTGCAGATCCTACACTTTGGCCACGGTAACCCCATGCAGCGCTACAGACTGTGGAATGAGTGGCTGGAGAGCAGCCTGTGTGTTCTTTATTTTGCAAAGGAAATTGTGCATCATGAAGAAAACCACCGCTATCATAGAAGAGATTTTCAGAGGTACAAAGACACAGAGACATGTATGAACACACATCCCAATGTCCAAGTGAGCAGAGTTTATCAGCTTGCAGGAGGAGGAACAGCAGAATAACATAAGGTACATAGGGAACTTTTATCAGCAACTGGTAAGCGAATGGAAGGGAACCCAGATGCTCACCCTGCAATGCAATCACTAATGTGATGGGTTGCTGCTGCACATGTAAACAAGCTTTCTAAGGGGCACTGAGCAGAGCAAATTAATACCATCAAGAGGGTACTTTCTTGGAACCTAAATTTAGTTTCTCTGTAAAATTACATTCAAGAGCTGCAAAAAAATCTGTATATCTTAAAACTGGGTCAAAGTCCCTTGAGATCCTGCTCGTGTATACACAAGTCTGTTTGGAAGGAGAGAAGTAGCATGCAGTTGGTAGGTGCAGCTCTGTGTCTGCAGGTCAGCATATGGGCAAGGATGGATTGCTGCTGAACAAGAGTGCAGATGGCATTTTGTTTGCCAAGCAGGGGTGATTCCCCAGAAAGCGAAATCGGGGATACATTTTCTATCACAAGTAGAGAAGGTCTGCAATGAAGGTAAGGGAGAAAGTGTCCCCATGGCCCTGTGCCTGTAGTTAGGAGACTTGTTTGGATAGGACAGAACTTCCTTCATGCCCTTCCTGGTGGTTTGCTGTGCCTTTGCAGTGGGCCAAGAGCACGCACACAGCCAGGAGCTGTGGTTCAAGATGCCACCTGCACTGCAGGAAACTAACTTCTAGCCATCAAGAAGACACACAAGAACCTCCCAATGCCTTCTGAAGCACTGTCCATATGGAAGTGGACTGCTTTTGAGAGGGGCCAGACCTAAGTGTCTTCTCACAAAAGCTACTCAGGGCATGTGGCAGTAAGCAGACACAGACTAAGCCTCCTTATCTGGGAAGATGCTGCTGGCTCCTCACATCTGCTGTAACAAGGCTGACTATCAGTCTAGGAGCATGAACTGCAGGAGCCCACCACAGCGGGGACTTCAGAGAGCAGGGACATGGGCAAAATTCAAGCCAAATGTATTCCCAGGCTATCACCTGTCCCTTGCACAGGTAAATTTTGGTGAATACTGGTTACAGGCTTAGTCAATGCTTTGGTGCTGGCTTTAAGGGCATATTAATGCTGGGCATGTGTCCCTGCCCCTAGGATAGGAAATGCCATGGCACCATCAGCTCTCCACAAGCTCCTTTTCACCCTGCTGTCACCCCGCACTAATTCACAAACATTTTCTCCTCTCTTCAAGCACTGAAAATGAGAGGGAAAGGAAAAAAAAGATGAGGTATGACGTGAGTCATACTGATCTCTGAAGAGTTGGATGAGGCAAACACCCCAGGAGAGGGGGTGGGATTTTTAAGGAAGATCCTGGTTTGTTTTGCCATAATGAGGCATTTTTTGCACATAAGAAAGCCACCGTGGAAAAAAAAAATATATATGTATCAAACTCCATTGCTAAACTGCAGTAAAAATGAGCTTGTGTTCCTGTTACAGACAATGCAGGCCCAGGACACTGCCTGCTGATAAATCTATTTGACTACTTACTTCAGGAACAACCAAAAAAAGATAATTTCTCACCTATAATAATGAAGCAGTGCCAGCCACCCCAGAGGGGAGTAGTTTCTGTGATGTAATCCCACAATCATCTTCAAAAATTACTGTCATTTTAAGCAACAACTTGCTGAAATGCTGTCCACACATCAAGGGAGAAGTGCGTAGTTTTTCTCATTTACTGTGCTGCTGCCCAGGGTAACAGGAGGTGCTCGGAGGGGGTGGGGAGAACAGCCAAATCAATGTGGGTAGGGTTTTCGAGACCAGTTTGTATTGGCCTGTCTCTCATGCCTTTGAAGTCAGGGGAAGGCCTTGTTGGGAGGGGAGAGGTAGGCAAACACTCAGGACTTTGGAAAGTCTGACCCTAAAAAGACAGATAAAGGCTATGAGTTGCTAAGGGTATTAGTGCAAGATTTACTGATGTCGAATACTAGTTCAAAAATGTATTCAAGGTCAAGGGTTTAGAGCTGACAGTCATGTAGGTTTGGGTTTTCTTGCAGTAGAAGGACAAGAAATGAATGGTTAAAACCAAATATTGGCACTGTTGAGTAGAGTATATATATAAATATATTTACCTATATAAATAGATAAATATACACCCATACAGCAGCTGACAGGTACTAAAAGTAGATAGGTAATCATTTGAAAGTAACCCACGTTGCAAAATCTCTCTCTGCAATTACATCCTATTTCACACCTGCTTTAGTGCTGGTGTCTCTTTGAAGTGCCCCTGTGGTTCCAGTTCATCTACTGCACACCTTTTTATTTGAACTTCACAAATATTTTTTAAAAATTCCTAACCCTTACTCATCTAATGGAAAATGAAGGATTTGATTGCCCATGTATTTTCACAGGATGTGCCTGCGTTCCTCGGAGTGTCATTATTTTTTGCTGGGATACATGCACATTTTCACTTTTTCATGAAGTAGAGCCTTGGCTGGCTGACAGAGAAGGCTGTGGAATTGCTCCATGATAAATCCCACAGTTGTGAATTATTTGAGTTCTCTATTTATAAAAAGTTCTTAAACACACGCTCTTACTTGCTCTGTCAAATAAAAATGAGTAAAACCCACAGGCTTGGGCAGTCAGAAACTTTGCAAATTTGAGCTGAATTCAGTGATTAGGTTTAGGTGAGGTAAAAAATAGCAAAAGAGATATTTCCAGAGCATCAAAATGCATTTTTTCAGCAGTTCTGAAGTGAAACTCCTAAGTTTTAATCTTGATTACTTGTTCATTTAAAAAGATCTTTTTGTTGTTGTTTTAACAGTTTGGTTTTCCTTTGTTTCTTACTACAAAGGGCAAGCAACCTGAAACAAAACATCCCCTCCACCCTAAACATTTAGTTTTGATTCCAGAGAATCTTTTGAAAGCAATCCAAAATAAACATGCTGCTCTCTGATTTAGGAAGAATCAAGACTTTTCCACTGTGGGACAACTTATTTTCTTAAATCCTTATTGTTCCCCCTTTTCAGTTCAGTCATTAAACAGAGAACTCCATTACTCAGACAGCACTACATTTCACACCCAGGCAGATGTGAATTGCTGCACAAGAGGAGAATTAGGTTGCTTGTGGGAGCTGTACCTTCTGGTACTGAACTTCAGATGAACAGGTTTTACAGTAATATATAACACAATAAAAGTATTAAAATAAACATATCTGCCATGGGGTTTGGTCTTCTTCCAAGAATGGAGGTATTACTTGTTCTAGAGAGCTCATGTTTTTCCTCCTTTTCATTCAGGTTTGGACATGAAGTTGCATACTCTTTATTTTTCTTTTTCTTTTTTTTCCCTAGTAATAATTGGACCACACAGTCTCCTGTCAACAGAGCACTTACTGTCACCCTTCAACATCTTGGACCCTCTGTGTACAGTTCACACATTACAGCACTTTGTAAAATTGATGTCCAAGAAGAAACAAGTACATACACTTAATAAATTGAGATTCCCAGCAGTAGCTTTCTCTTACAGGAAAAAAAAAATGTCTCTAGGATTAGATCACACTCTGACACTAGCTCCTTCAAAGAGGGTAAGGAAAATCCATGAATTACCCATTTGCTGTCTTCTGACAGCACAGTCCTCTGACTTGCAGACCTCTGTGGCTTAAAAATACACATGTATATTTGTATAAATATCTGTACTTAGAAGAACATCCCCCATGCATAACAAAAGGACCAAAGATTGAACATCAATAAATTAAAAAACTATTTCAAACAGTGTACTGACTTGGTACTATACATTTTTGGCCTGACACACCTATTTATTTAACATAACACTTAACTAGAGAAAATACTGTGCTCAGTGGTTTGCTTCCAGCCCTGATAAATAATGATGTAATTTTGTGTCTGCCCTCATTCTTTTACAAGATTCAGACTACGACCGACTAGCAGCCAGTTACCCTGGAAAACCTCACTGACAAACAAACACTCGCAGCCTTGGAAGACCAAGAGACTGAAGAGAGACTCTGCAGTCAGGCTGATTTCTGGATACAAGTGGGTGGTATAAACATAAAAGGGATGGCATTAGATTAGAGCTCTTACTTTGATCTCCGTACAACAACAATAAAATAGTCATAAAGGACTTTCACTCGGTGGATCTCAAAGCACTAGACAAAATGTTAATAAGCCTCATAGCTCCACTGTGAGGCAGATATTATCTCCTTCTTTTTACCAAACAATAAACTGAGCCCAAAGGTCTGAGATGGCTTGCCCAAGGTGTGCAGGCAGCCCATCCTCATCCCTTCTAACAGGGACATGGCCCTGCAAGACACCTGAGAAGGGGGCACCACAGTCATGGCTTTCTAGTGTCCCCCTATTTGACCATTGTACTTTGTAATCCCGTCTTTGCTCATTCAGTGGAAGCCTGATTTCACCACTCTGTGCCCATTTGCTCTGCTTTGGGTGGGGGCAGCAAGGTTTCTCATTTCTGTTTGTTAATATTTGGAGCATTTGAGTCTCCCCTGGTCTTTATTATGTTTAATTCTCTTCTGTCTTTTGCAAGCCTGCCCTCACAGTGTTCTTGGCAGATCTCTCAGATGCCCAGGTCAGAATTTGTGGTTCTGATGTCCATACAGTGTTGGAGATGGTGCATTAACAAAACTGAGAAGGAAGGACTCTGATGGAAGGGCTGAGGATGTTGCTTAGTCCCTCAGGCCACCTACCCCAACTAACCACCCCTGCCATCAGAGTGCTTTGGAGAAGTGTTTCCTTTCCACACACGCCCTGAGGAACCCTCACCCCAGGCAGTGAGTCAGAGTGAAGAATATGTTGTAATTTGTTGTCCTGGACAGTATCCATCTGGTTTGAGATGTGGATCTGACCAGGCAGATTAGAACTAGTCTCACTCTCTTATTGCTGTGTTCACACTTGCTGTTACCTATGGATATTGGACTCCCCATCCCCTTTCAAGCCTCTAGAAAATCATCTCCCATCCTAAAAGTCTGGTTGCTTGCTGCAGAATTACCATAAAGCTCCTTTTTTTCCCAGACATGTCCACTTTTTAGTTCCTCCAGGCTTGATCCAAGTGGGGTTTGAGCTGCAGCTCTTGTCTGAATTTTGGAAATCTCTGTCAGGAGCCCAGTCATCTCCATGAGGAAGCAAGGTGGCAAGTTTGGCCAGCCAAGGCAGCCCCAGGGCTGACAGACGCCTGTGGCCCAGTGGATGAGACTGAACCTTGTGCATGTCATGGGTCCCAAGAATGTCTGGTGGGACCATGGAACAGGAAAAGGGTCCAAAAGGAGAAAAGCCCTCCAGTGGAAGTGGCTGTGGGCTGAGGGCCAAGAGTGAGCATTACATCAAGGGGCAGAAGCATGAATTAGTGCCTGCACTTGTCTCGGTTAGCACAGAGAGAATGGGATTAATTATATTAATTTTAATCATCTGCTGCATTTGAGGCCAGATGGGAGACAGAAGAAACTTCAGGGATGGGGGAGGTTTGGAGCTGGGGAGGTGGGTTCCTGTACAAGTTGGTACAGGGAGATGAGGGAAAAGCGTTTGGAGCAGGGAGTCAGGGAAGGGGGCTTGGGCCATGGGACAGGAGTTTGGGGTGGAGGTGCTGGTGTAAAGGGAGGCTTGGGTGGCTTTGAAGCAGAAAGGTCACACAGGGCTGGAGGCTCTGCTGGGACAGGGCAGGGGCTTCCCCTCTGTGACACTGGAGGTAGGGGTGAAGGATGTGGAAGGATGCTTGAGAAGCCTTCAGGCAGGCAGGGGGCTGGAGGAGCTTTGGAAAGAGAGAACTGGGAGGATAAATGCCCAGGGCAAGCAGGAACCACCAATCTTCAGGGCAGCTGGGCTTAAGCACTGGTTCTGATGCGTGGGCTACTCACCCTACTCCCATCCCTTTTTCATCCAACCCTTTGGAAATGCGTCAGCGCTACCTTGCCATGGGAACACTTTGCAGCACTGTCAGGATTGTAACTAAATAATATTAGTGGCTGACACCAGTGAAGACAACTTTCTGCCTTAAGAAATAACTATTTGAATGGAATAATCTCACCAAACCCACATGACCTGTCATCCTGCAGCCAGCTTTATCTGCCACCCATGTACTCCAGCAAAGATCTGATTTTCCTGAAGCACCCACTGACAGTAGTGTTTACCTCCTTCATGCTCACCATCCAAAAAAAACATGTTCAGGCATAAAGTCAGGATTGTCTTTTCATATAGTGATTTCTAGTAGAGCTGGGTAGGATATGGGGTTTTTTTTGTATCCCATGGGAAATTTTCAAGATTTTGATATTTTACTATCTTGAATCAGTAAACCAAACAAAAAATAAAATCCATTGATGTTGGGACAAATACTTACAATATCACGTACATTTTTGAGATAAAAAAAATCCCAACAGGTTTCATTTAACAACTTTCAAATATTTTTTCATTTTTATGTCAGCTTTTTAAAACATTGCTTATTTGGATTACAAAATGAAAAGTGCATTTAAAGAGAACCTCCTTCCCCGACCCCATTTTCTTTTGAAAGTAAAAAGGGAGACATTTAGACAACTCCTGTTTTTTTCAGTAGCTTTTTCAAAGAGAGAAATTAGTCAAATGCAAGTCTTTTGTCTTTCTTGAGAATTTTTTATTCAGCAGCTCTGACAATACTCTTCGTTGATATATTCCCAAGTGACCTTTTTCTAGCTGTTGTTCAATGAGAGGCTCTGCCCATGAGTAGCAAAGTGAACTCTGCATACTGCAGTGATCAACCCGCTGCAGTTAAACAAGTCATATTTATCCAGCTCTCCCGTGACCACTAGAAAGCCTGCACATGGGCTGCATCAGCTATGGAGGGCTTTGTGTGCACTTTGTTTAGAGGTGTGAGGCTTGATGAGCAAACAAAGGGGTTTTTTTTGTAATGTTGGTACTTTGTTTGCAGATCACCCTGCTTTATTTAACATAGGGCTTCCGTTTGCTGTTGCCTGAAAGCTCAAGGAGCTTGAGGAATGAGTGTCAAACTCGTCAAGCTCTTTGGGCTTCTAATCAGCATGACTGAGATTCAACACTGAAATATAAATTTTTTTGACCTTCAAATGAAATTCAGTATGAAAGAGGTGTTCTGAATGACAAGGCAAAGATTTTATTGACTCTATACCCTCCCATAAGTGTAAATACCAATGCTGGGCTTGCAGTGTCCATTAGTCTGGACTTGGGTCCACCTATATGGTTAATACACTTGATAAGCCATCAAATTCAAATGGTTTGAATTCATTAAAATCCCAAGACAACAGACATGCAAGGAAACACACAAATGACTCACCATCTGGCAGGATCTCATAAAATGCCTTTTAAAGCATCAAAGTTAAGGTAATACATGAACAATGCCATGACACATACCTTTTTAGCCTCTTATACATGCAAATCCCACGTTCATATATACCAATACGCCCCTGCATGCACACGTGTGCACATACACATGTGCCATTTTTATAAAATCTGATATTTAAATGTAGTAACATTTCTTTTGCTTAATGCAGCTAGTGTATTTTATTGCACTGCATATCTTGTTTCCACTGGACTGTCTCCCCTTACCCCCAAAAAAAGAAACCAACACATCCTCAAAAGACTCCTGGTTTCCTGTCAGAAATCGGTATCTTCTTGAGAAATTACCCTAGGGAAAAAGAAAAAAAAAACCCCAAACCTGACTCTCTCACAGAGTTCATGTTGCCCTCATTTACCTTTTGCATAACAAAAGCTCAGACTATAATTCTGAATAGATGTTTTGTGTAGTTGAACCAGGTGTCTTGCTTGGAAAGACAGTACATTAAAAGTCAGCAAAATGCCAATTTGCTTTGTTTCAAAACATTTTGTTTCAATTGCTGCCAAGGCCTAGGGCTAAACACTACATTCTGTTTTAAGTGTCTCTTGTTCTGCAGTCAGCGAGTTTTAAAGGTTTTTCTTGTTATTTATCAGAATACTCTAATGACAGTCTCACCTAATCCTATTGCTCTGGAAGAGATTTTAAGAAGCAAAACCATAGCTGCATACAATCATGACTATGATAAATTGATGCCCACAAATAAGGCAATTTCTGTCCAATTAGTGAGCCTGGTGAAAGGAAAGATCAGAAATGAGTATCTTTATTAGAAGAATTTTGACTCTTCTCTCATCATGTCTGTGGAGTTCATAAACCTGCAACTGCAGTGTGCAAGCTGTGCACCATACTCTTGATGATGATTTATTTAATCAGGGTTTAAACAAGTATGCCGTGATTTTATCATTTGTTCTCTACATGTTTGTAAACCACTGGTTTAGCTCTGCCACAAGTCCGTGCCTGCTTGGTCAAAAACACTGAAGTTCTTCATCAGGGGGCCTTAAGCACATACTTAAGTGCTTTGTGGAGCTGGGGCCACAGTGAGTGCATTTTAAAGTCCCTGCACCTGGAAGCGTTTTTGCACATGCCTGATTTTATGCACTTGAGTAGTCCTAGGGAATCTAATGGACCTACTTATACCTGTGAAGTCCTGCACACTTGTGTGCAAGTGTCTGGATGACCAGGGCCTAGCACTGAGTGTTTTGTCTTGAGGTGTAGAAGGACATTTCCAAACAAAAGCTTTTTCTCCTTAAGCCTTTCCTAAGAACTAAAGGATAGTCAGTAGTGGATCAGAGCAGAAGTTCTTTTAGCTCACCATCTTGATTTCACCAATGGTAAGTACTGGGCACCTAGGAAAAATGAGCAAGAAACATAGTGGGCATTTAAGGATATGTCCTGTTGTATCTCTTTCCTTCTTTGCAGCTCTGGCCATCAGTGCTTTAGGGAGGTCCTGAGCTGGAGGCTGTAGTTGCTGTGTTGTGTTTCATAATCCATAATGGCTTTTTTTTAATATTTAGACTTTGAATTCTGCAATATCTGATGGAGGAAACTTACACAGCTTAAAAAAAAAATGTGGGAAAACTGTCATGTGGAAGTAGTCCTTCTTCTGGCATATCCTGTACTTGTGCCTGACTATCTTGGAAGCTGTCCCCCAGCTCTCATGTGATGTCAGGTTCCTCCTCCAGTCAGTTCTTCCTGCTGTAACTGTCACTGCATACCCCCTTTTGATTATACCTTTCCTACTGCCACCTCCCCAAATTATAGTTTATTTAGTCTCTCTATGGATGATTTTTCTTAAGTGTGCTCTATGCATCCTTCCAGCACTCCGACTTGACATAACTCTGAGATGGGACCAATAGGAGTTTTCAATTTAAATGTGTCCTAATTATGTTTGCTATTTTATTCCAGACTACTCTCTTAACAGCAGTATTTTTCATTTGATTGCTGCTGAGCGCTGAGTTGACATTCAGAGATCTGCCCTCAATGACTCAGTTTGCTGTGTCTTAACATTTCTCACATGAGAAAAACTATGTGAATGCTACTGGCTTTGGTCTCACAGAAACAAGAGGTTCTTTGAACTGCATCTGAGTCATCTGTGTCCTGCAACTAGTTTAAATATCATGATTAGGGTGGCACTTTTGTCACTGAATCTGTGACAAAATTTGTGACTAGTGATGAATGAAAATTAAAAAAAAAAAATTGCAGGTTTTCTTCTAAATTCAACAGCTAATTTCAGTTTGACTGAGTTTCTGGCTTTTTTTTTTTTCCTCTTTTTTTTTTTTTTTTTTTTTTTTTTTTTTGGTAACACTTTGAAATTTCAGTTAATGCATTCAGCTGCAGAACTGATCATTTCAGCTGTGTCATGGTCAGTTGGTTACCCATGTCATGTGGCTTTATTTCTGTTTCCTGGCTGGATTAACTCTATAACAAATCAAAACAGCAAGTACTGAAGTCAGAGAGATTCCAGCTATTCCTGTGGTCATGTGAGTAGTTTAAGTAATATTCCAGATGTGATGCTGTGCTCTTTAGCTTGTGTGTTCCTCTGTGGCTCCCTGTTTTGAATGAGCATCAGTGTTGTTTGTTGAGAAATCTGAATATGTTTCTGAAAAGTGAATAGACACTTTGTTGCAAGTAATCTAGTCCCACCCTAAAGCAATGAAAGCCAGTGCGAGGGGACCCCTACATCTCTTCTGGGATGGAACTAGGCTGACAGTGAGCAATGCTGCAATGCAAAATTAAAAGAATAAGTAACAGAGTCAAAGTCAGTCACTTTTTCTTAGAACTGACCCTAGAGCTCAGACTCATCAAAAGGCAGGTGAGTTAAGTAAAATAACACCCACTGGCTTCAGCAGGATTTGGGTTAACCCATTACGTTTGGACGGTGACTCTCTGTTGTTTGGGAAGCACCAGGAAGAAGTCCACAGGTGAGAGTTGGGAGGATGTCACAGCTGCTCTGTGAGTCCCACTGAGTTTTTCAGCAAAGGTCTTCCCCACTGCTACTGTGACTAATGCACCCCTTCAGCTCAGAGACAGAGTTTTACTGTCACTCCAATTTGCTCCAAAGAACCATTCAATTTAAACATATGATGCAATTACAGCATATTAAATAATGATTGTTTAAGAAGCACTTGGTAAAGGGTATTAAACAAAGTACACACCTTCCATCTAATTGCATTTATGATTATGAGAATTCAATATACTGTTGTACATTTATTACCACACTAAATATGACACGCACATGGCACTCTGCATACCCTTGATGTAAAAGCATATGTTAATACTTTCTCTGACAACAGCTGCCTAAGTGATACATGTTGTAGCTTGTTCAATTAAACACTAGATAACTGTAAAAGCTCCTTAACCTACAACCCTCTAATACTTCCTGGTGGACTAGAAGAACCATTTAATGATGTTAACTTCACAGCTGAATTGTGTGGGCTGAAATCCAGACAGGATCAATTCCCAATCTCAGTACAGTATTTTACACTTCAGAACACTGAGAAGAAATAAGATATAAGATCCAAATTTTAAGACTAAACTGGATGTACCAGATTGGAAAACCTTTTATGTTGGCAAGGGCAGAGGGTATGCAGAGTTCAACAGCTCCCACAGCAGTGAACGAGCAACTGTTCCAACCCCAACACCCTGTAATTTATTCAAGTAATTAGGATCCTTCCACAGAAGAATGGAGAATTAGGTTCATGTTCTTTTCCAGGTCACAAAGAGGTGGGATTTGAACTTGAGTGGATACTAGGAGGGAAGAGCAACCTCACCATTTGCTCCTTGTTTATCTTTCTGATACAGGACTGGTCCAGTTTTCAAATGGATCTGCAGTGCAGCCTCAGTTCCTGAGTGGAAGGAAGCATGGCCATAGCTGTGGCTGGCACCACATCATTTCCTGTAGGCCAACTTATCTGGCCCGTATTCACCAGGTCTGGTGTCTGAGAATCCTGTTTTAGGGACATAGCTCTTGACATGTAAAAGGCAGCCCGTTACAGTACCACATCCCTCCCCAGGTTTCAGCCCCACATCCTCAGTCTGGCCATATAGTAACTACCCTCAGAGAAGACTGATTTTTTGGTGGAGCTGACATCTGAAATGACTTTCCAACTCCAGCTTGAAATCTTTCCATTGTGTCCTGGTTTGACTTAGGTTGAGTTTAGATTTTACTTTTCATCTCAGTCTCTTTTAACTAATTGCACTTTCTGAAGTTAGCAGCCTGTTTTCACAGGCAGTGCCTGCTTCTAGCAGTGATAACCCTCGATGTTTAGAGTTACTACCAAGGACTGGTGTGCAGACCAAGGTCACTGCTAAATCTTGTACCTTGTTTGGGAATGCAGAAACTAAAAAGCTGCACCTGCGGGGAGAAGCAGTCAGGACAGGTGACCCCAAACTGACCAATGAGGTGTTCCATCCCTTTTATGTCGTACTTGGTATAAAGCTGAGGGATTGCAAGCATCAATCCCTCTTCTTCAATGGCCAGCGTCTGAGCAGGACTCTGTCCATTTTGACCTTGATACTGACCTGTGTGTTCCTGAATCCAGTTCCTGTCTGCCACTAAGTCCAGTCTGGAACCTCCTGAGTGACTGCTCCACAGCATCAGTGATGACAGTGTCATGACGTAATTGCCATCAGGGGGATTTGGTTTAACACTGGTTTTGTATATATTTATATATATATATTACATTTTATTATTA
>JAAGNO010016386.1:57044-69908 GCA_033439905.1 Ceryle rudis | reverse complement strand
CATCAAAGCTGTTTTAGTTTCCTCTTCTAATTGATAAGTCTCTCTCCATTTTCCCCTTTCTCTTCCCCTTTGGGAAGGCAGAGGGGTTAACAGAGAGCGTTTGTTATAGGTCTAGTGGATGCCCTGACCCTGAACCATGACACATTGCTACTACAGCAGCATAACATGAATTCTGGTCATACATCCTCCATTATCCACAGCTACCTTTTGTCCACTTTTCTCTTAAACTTGCCAAATTTGTTCTTCTCCATAGAAAAGATAAATTTCAGATAAATAAGCAAATAACTTGCTATCATAATATTGCCATGAGCCTTAAAACACCATGGTGTTTCTGAGAGCTCAGCTTATCCCATGTGTATCCACTTTGGTTTCACTAGCATTGCAGTAGGCATCACCTCTGACCCCTTCTGTTTACTGTTAGCAGAAACAACCATTTTCATGGATTTTGCTTGGCTTCTGAGTAAGAAGGCAAATGATGTTGACCGTATTTAGAAATGTAATTGAAGTCACGGAAACCAAGCACAGGAAAAATGCATCAAGTAAAAATAACTGCTTACAAGAAGAGGGAATGTACTGGACAAATTGCATGGAAATAGTAAATTAGGCAGAAATTCCACTGGAAATAGGACAAAGATCTTTATGAATAGGACTTTCTAGCTTCTAATGAAATTCTTTCCAATAAACCCAAGCCCTTGAAAGTATAGCAATGCAACTAATTCTGGCCATTTTTCATTAGTTTATTCTATTACTTAGGGAGCACAAATGACTGCTGTTTACTTGTGGCTTCTAGGATAGATTTGTCAAATATCATTACTTTTTTTTTTCTTTCAAAAACAAGTTAAATATTTTAGGCTGTATATGCTGATGCAATGTTTCACAGGGAGTTATAGTACAGATATCTCGATGTCTAGATGCTTTTGCCAGATTGCATCTACCAGTTCACAACTGTTAATGGGAAGAAGGTGAGGGGGCAGAGTGTATGGTGGGAATTTCCCTGTATTGCATCATGGTTCACGTAGACTACTCAAGATACTCTCATATACATTAAGAAGTAAGACATGGGGCAATAAAAACAGAATGACTGTGAAGAGATTTTTTCTGGCTGAAATGTGCTTTGTGTCAGTTTTTTTTGAAGCGTCATCTGTTTCTTTAGTTTTAACTTCATATGTTTTCCCCATCCTTGAAAATCACATTGTACCACCAGAACTAAGAATTCAGAAAATATTCTCCATGTCTTACATGGAGTAGCCACAGGATAGGCAATACAAATTTCAACATGTTATCATCAAATTCTCTATTTCTAGAAGTCCTTAATCAGTTTACCAAGTACTTTTTTTAAAGGCTATGATTTTCTAAATTACAGTTGTAGAGCCTACAAGTTATTAAAAAAGCCCTCACTACAAAGTGTTCCTGCATTGTTTTATTTGTTGACATCTTCCCCAAAGAAACAGTGGGTGCCTTTTTTCTTTTTATTTCCTTTCAACACTGATAGCTTGTCTATTAAAATCAGATCAGTGATTACAACCCATTTTGCACATGCTGCAAAAAAAGCTGTCAACTGGTTGCTGTTGATTGTAGATGAATTTCAAGTAATATACTACTGTATAACACAGTAACTCAGTGCATTGTAGTTAAACCCCAGAACCATTCAGTCTTTCCCATTAATTGTAGTTTTAGCTGAACTGGGCCTACTGCAAAACCAGCTGGAGAAGTTGTTCATTTTTCATTCAGAACAAGTCTGATACTCCAAAAATCTTGTAAAACTCTTTTAAAGAGGTCACGGGGTGGAGAACACTCACTTCTGTGCACTTCTAGGGAACCCCTCCTAGCCCTTGAAGCCCCAAGGCAGACATGGAAGGGAGAGTAAACACAAGTGGGGATGCTCACCCCCAGGCAGGTGCTGGGGCAGGAGTATCCCTGGGACAAGACCATGGGTTGCCGTGGATTGGCAGCAGAGGGAGCAACAGCAAACGAGGGAGTTAGCCTAATTGGAACACTAATGATGAGCCCACAAGACTGACCTCAGCACCCAGGGACCACGTGCTGCAGATTTAGGGACAGCTCAGAGGGAAGAGCCTCCTCCTCACATCTGTTTTCATGCAGTGATCCCATGACAATAAAAGCAAAGCTCCTGCAAATGTTGTAGCTCATCTTGCTGAAACAGTCTGTGATGCCTGACAAAGCCGGGGGGAGTCTCCACCAGGCATCAGTAGGAGCTTTCAATTAAGATGGCAGAAGTTCTCAGTTTTATATTCCTATTTATTATAATGCTTCTGAACAGTGTCAGGAAGACATCAAAGCTCAGGGCTTACTGTGACAGCAGACACCACAAAGAGAAATTGTTTCCATTGTCATTAGCCATGGCTATCTAGCCTTCTCAGGATGGCTTGTTAAATAGAGCTTCAAACATGAACCTGAGCCACTGCAAACAAAACATGAAATGTTGATTGCCTTTGGGAATTTCCCTGATCTTTTATTTCTTTAGAGAAATGAAAAAGAAGAGATTTTCTGGGGTTTTAATTCTTTTAAAAAGCCTGAGTTAAAATCTGATCTTATTCTTCACAATTTGTCATCCCATGATTTTCACAAAGATGACCTATCAACTACCATCATTGGGAGACACGTCTCAAAAATTTTCTACTCTGTGCTAGGATCATCCTAGAGCTCCCCGTGTAACCACAGGACACATTGTGTAGATACATATTTTTGCCTGTTGCTTATTCATGTGCAGTAAAACAAGGTTTATTTTTGTTTAAACTGTACTGAAGTTGATATAGTTACAGAATATGACAACAGCTGCAGTCTACTTTAACAGAATAAGCAGCAGAGATAACAAAAAATAAAGGAATTTGATGAATCATGAAACTAAGTAATTCTTTTGCTTGATTTTCCCCTGATACAGGCATTGTTTTGTCTCAGTTGGTTTGAGATGGAATAGATTCTTAAAAAACATAAGTGAAAAGGAGTTTTGAAAATAACATAATACCTCTGCAGGTTTTTAAGAGTAAACCTCATGTAGAGGGTCTTGATTTCAGAGGAAAACATCCCTCCCTCTCTGTTTCTCAGAAAGACTGAGATCCTCTTTATCTTCAATAATAAAATTACAGCAGAAAACTTGTCCATTTTGGAGACCTCCCACACCGAGTTCCATAATCACACTCACAAAATGGTGCATCATGATGCATTATTCATCAGATGCATTTGTTCAGATGATGTCATGTATGTCTCCCTAAAGGGCCACATTATTTAATAAAGGATTTTTATTTTCTGATGGGATGTTGCATGAGGACATAAAGAAGTTTTACTGGGCTTCTGAGCCTTGTAAAAAGTGCAACTTTATTCAGACAATCCTTCTGATCCATCTGGGGGGCCTCTGTCTATGTTACTTGGTAGAATTATTGGCTTGCTTACCAAACCTGATACAAGTATTATGCAATAAACACAATATAATACATGCATATTATATATGACCATAATAATTAATGTATAAAATACATACAAGCATGCTCTGTGGAGTTCATATAAATTCATATACATATTACACTAACACCACACAGAATATCAAGAAAATCTGTTTCTGCTGCATACAAAATGGACATTTGATCGTGTGAAGCAAATAGGAAACATGTTTCCCAGTAAATTTGGAGTCCATATTTCGTGGAGATCTCCATATGTCTTCTTAATTCATCTCATGTTCCTATGATTGTTTGCATTTCTTCTCTCTTCGTTTTTGTCTCAGAGCTGGTACAAGTTAGTCTGTTTGTAGAGCCAGAGTCAAGACTGATCTGCTGTCTCTCCACATAGCCTTAATAAATTTTTCAAGGTTTTTGTGCTCCCCAGCTATTGGTTTGTGATTACTATCCTCTTCTGGAGAGAAAGACATGCTGAAAATGAAAATGAAATATGAAAGTGGTTTAGCCCCTGTGCAGAGATTCATGCGCTGTATTTAGCATTAATTGGCAGCATTTAAGTAAGGGACCAGTGAAAAAAAAAACAGACTGTCCTCTAGCCTAACTGCTGAAGGGCCTAGATTAGAAGATGTATGACCTTTTGGTAACTACACAGCAGTAGCACATGCCTTGTTGAGTAAAAGTACTTATATCCTGGATGTGTCTAGAAAACATGTTACCTCAGCTTTGGTCATGATGTAAGTTTGTACCCCAGTGCTCTAAGAGATCAAACCCAATTGCCTATGCTTTAGATCACAGGTTTTTAGTTAAAAGTCAGCATTTAAAAAGGAAAAATATAGCAAATATCCTGTGAGAAACATTTTTCCTTCCAGGTGATTACGAGACTATTTCCTTAATATTTTAAATGTAAAAGCTTTCTTTATCTAGCTAATCAAAAAACTTATGCAAGGTAAGCCTGTCTGCCATTTTCATTAATTGGCACTGGTATGGAGTTATTGGTGGGCACAAATTAACTGAGTTTTTCTCATTGCTTCTGCCTCTACATTATGAGCAAATATGGAAATAACTGATACTGCATTTGCCAATGACGTCTACCCTTTTCTGTGGTCATTAGCACACAGGATGATGTCTACTAAGAATTCTTTTTATGTGGGAAGCTATAAACTGCTCTCCAAGGAAAAAGCACCCTTTCTGTCTTGGTTGAGGATAGCAGCAGAGGAAATGTTTGGTGCTCAGAAGAAGCAGCCTTCAATGACAGCAATAGTGAGCAGCTAAAGAACCACTCATCACCTGTTTATCTTGTAAATGCAGGAATGCCGCCTTGCAAAATGTCCACACAGTTGTCATTGCAGTAGAGATTTATGTAATGCTTTTTTCATCCCCCTCCCCCTTTATACTACTTTCACAATATACCATCAATAACATTATTACTATTGCCATTACTGCTATTCTTCGCAGCAAACACAAATAGGATCAGCTGGTAAGTAAACCCAAACATCCATTATAGTTTCTTTCACTGGGGAGACTTAATTTCTCTGCCCTTGAGTTTAAGTGCACAGTGCTGCTCCAATTCAGACTGTGAAAGTGTGTTTTCTTCTCCTGGTTACCCTTCAAAATGGCTGCAATATGCATGCAGACTATGCCATTGCTGCTTTGGAAATACAACCACCTCATTGTCTGAAAACAAACTAGATGAACTTTGCCCAAAATACAACACAACAGGTTAAACTGCTGTTTGATACTTTGAGAGAAGCAGCTCTATGTCACAGCACTAGGAAAGAGGGATATCTAAGAGTATTTCTTTAGTGTCAGGTACTTAGGTACAATATGTTTACTAGTTAATACTACTTTTTGAAGTCTCAGAATCAGAAGAGATCCATACCAGTAGGAACAGCAAAACACAGAAGTGAGGCAACCCGGAGAAGCTAATGTAAAATAAATAAATAAAGACAATGTGTGCACCGCATCTTTCCTCAGTTCCTTTGTATTGCCTCTGGCTCAGGCCCGTCGAAAAGATCCTAACTGTTGCTTAATGTATCATTTCTGAAAATAGGATATATTGCAGATAGGCTTCCCTCCTGACAGACCTGATGTTAACACAAGGCACATAATGAAGAAAACTCACTTGACTGAGGTGATCAACCTGAAATCTTCTTCTAAAACAATGATTTAAATGAGAACATGAAGCAACATGATGAGGTTCTGTTCCTGAAGCAAGACTTTCCATGCAGAAAGTGGGAAGGTGCATGTCTAACCTATTGCAGTTCCAGTTTTAAGATTACAATCTTGTGGTCTCCTTGCGATGTCTTAATATGCTTTGAACTTTGAGTCAAGATATTTCCATATTCATTTGCTTGCTTCCACAAGGACAGACACCAATAAGACAATACATTACAAATCATTTTGTTTTAAGTTACTGAAGAGGTGGAGGAAAAAGGGGGAGAAGAAAGAGGCAGGGGGAAGGGAGAGAATATGTGGTCTGTTCTTAATTAAAACCAGCCGATGACATACAATGATTTGTCTGAAGCACTTCTGAGCTGTACCCATTTCTGTTTACACTTGACAGCTGTACATTCTTTCTTGCCTATATTGTTTGAACTATGGCCAATGGTACAATCATTAAATGTTTGATAACGTTTTTTAAATACAAAATTGACCTTTGTCTTTGAGACAAAAAGAGAGGTAAGGAAGGAATAGCTATATTACATTAGAGAGGTTTGGATTTACTAGGTTGTCCACCCTGTATTGCAAAACAGTGCCTCTGGTCATTTTTGGACTGACTTTTAAGAGCTTTTTTTCATGTTCCTCACATCTGCTTACAAAAAAAAATCATCATCCTGTGACCCTTTCCTCCCAGAAGATGTCTGTTTTGGGTAGAGAATAAATGAGAGCATCCATGATTACTGAGTGTAATTCTGCATTGTGAGTGAAATGCAGAGGGTCTCACTGGACTGCAATGGGTTTTTGCTATAAACAGAAAGATTCAGGGAAAAAAAAGATTACAAAAACCAGACAAGTTAAATATATCTGAAATCAGCTATCGGTCTTGTCATGAACTGAGAAGCTGGAAAGTAAGTCTTTGTCAAAGCCAACCGTTTCCTAGACACTCTGTGGGTTGTCTCTCTGTATCCAGTCTGAAGCCTCCAAAACTGGTGGCTCATTACAAATGGAAATGCTTGCCTAAAAAGGAGAGAGAAAGAACATTAGCATATGCCTGAAGTTTGAGCTAAGCCACAGAACTGATTTGATCCAGATATCACCATCTGTCCCCTGAACTTGCCTAAAGCATGTTTTGTTGCCAGCTTTGGCAGAAGCAGATGGTCAGACGATGCTGTATTACTAGCCAGGGCTGTACTGCTCCTTGTTGAGCTGAGACACCCGAGATGCATTTTGTTTTATAGACTGGAGCTTAGTCTAAAATCACACAGAGAGTAAACAGGAAGGATATATTTAGCTTCTGCAGCTTAGTAGGAGTGGGAAATCTTTACTTTAAAGTCCTGCAGTCATCTTTAAAAACTCACACAGCCCTCATGATTACCTCAAAGTTACCTAGAGCTGTATGGGCAGGAGGGGATGTCTAAGTCTTGACAACACTGCAGCGGTACCTATTACTCTGCTACTTGTCTTATCTCATGTGAAGATTGCCCTGGGTTACCAGGTTTGGTTTATTTGTTAATTTAAATGTGTTATGAAAAAGAAACTAAATTCTTAGATTTCATTATCCAGGTTATGGCAGCACTTAACTGGCCTTAACTGAGGTTAAAGACCAAGACAAAGGGAAATAGAGTCCCTGCCTTAAATATCTGAGTGCTTTCCTCCTCTACCCTTTAATGTCCAGGCTTTCTGAAAAAAAGAGACTGACAAAGATATGTAAAAACACATTGCACAACACTGAATGCATTCAAGCAATGTCACAGCAATGTTGGGAAGGCACCAAGTCAGAACATAACAAAGCCCCTGCCCCACAGACCTTCATGTGAGATTTTCAAAACTTCTCAGCACCAGACCAACTGAAGTTGATTGGAATTTTTTCCTAATTTACTTTTAGTATTAGACCAACACCAAAATCTCCAGAAATTTCACTCACACTCTGAGCTGTTAACTTTTTCAATTACTCAATCAACTTGAGATCTTGGTGAGGACAATTTGTATTTCAACTGCTGGTATTCTGCCCTAGTGTTAAAAGTAAAAGTTTGCTAATTTCAATGGAAATTCTAGTTTCCTCTTATTTTCCTCAGAACCTCAAAAAGCTCCAGAGATGTTGCCTTGTCTGAGAAGATACAAGTGTGAGATGCCTGAACAACTGACAGAAGAATGCTTCAAAAAGACACAAAAGCAAAGGCTTCATCAGGAACAACTGAGGACCAGCAGTCAGCATTTCTCAAACTGTTTGGAGGTGCTAAAGTCATGGGATGGCAGTGTGCCACCCATCACTGGTCCACACAAGGAACCCGGCTTCTTTCTGATGACCCCAGGTACAAATCTTTGCTGTCACTTCTGCCAGAAATGTGACATCCCTACAAGGAGAAAGGGAGAAACCTTCCATGTGTACCTATATGAGGTGCCAATACGAGCCCCCAGTCTTCCTTGACACTTAGATGCCTCCTGTATGTCTGCCCCTGGGCAGGTCCCTCAGAACACTCACACTCATTTCCAGGCAGCAGATTTAACCTCATGTTCCCAGGTCTCTGAAGGATACTTCTGGGCAAAACTAGAGATAAAACGTCTGGCAGGCTCCACATTTGCTGCAATAGTGATTATTTACATGCTGTGCTATGTAAATAGAATGGAGATCTTTTCAAAGCTGGGTGGATTGTGGTGCCACCATATATTTCTGTATTATGCCTGACGAGAGTCATACTGATTCATCCATAAACTATCTTCCATCCAAGAGATTTAGATTTCTTTCTTTCTCCTTTTCCTCATTCTTCCAACACTTCTAACCTTTCTGTTTTGTGATCACCACCTCCCACTTGACAGAATTGTCCTCACACAGCATCTACCAGTACTGTGACAGCTTGACATTTAAGGCAAACTCCATACACACATTAGTGAGACAGTCCTGTAGAAAGCTCTCTTGTTGCTCCATCTCAACAACTGCCTCTCTACTCCTCTGCCTGCTTCTTTTTGGTCTTGACTGCTGTCACTTTGCAATTCTGATGCATTATTCACTGACTCAGTGACCACATTGTTATGGCCCCTTCCCGGGACTTTGAGAGCAGAGGAGCTTTTGCTGTAAAGAGCCTAGCCTTGTGCTTTGAATCACTTCATTTTCTTGAAGCGACCTGATTAACTGTGCTCATTACAAGTTCTAAGCATGTTTATTCTCTAACTTCATTGTGATCACCTTTACTTGGTACAGGATCTCCAGGGGCTGTCACTACAAGACTGTGAATACAAATATAACACTATCACTGAGAAGGATAAAGGGGAAAAAAATGTTTCTCATGGCACAGCCTTTGAGAGGGCTACACTCTGTAAGTGTGCCTGCTGCCAGCAGTGATAGATACCTGACTCTGGTTTCTGTCTACCGTGTCCCTTCTAGTTTGACTTCAACTTCAACAGCTGATTCTCTCTCTCTTCCTCAGGAGGAATACAAGGATATTTTAGAACTGAATCACAAAAGAGTTCTTGTGTTTGTTTTCATTGGTGAGGATACTTCATTTAACTGCACACCAGTAAAACCCACTGATTAGGATCATCATCTGTCTATGCCACCTTACTGAGAGCTGAAGCAGTTCAGGATTAACACTAATTTAGAACTGTTCAGAACAAGGCGGTGGCATGAGACACAGAGCCAAGGTCAACAAACAACCCACTTCCATACTGCCAGCAGGCAGCCTGTGCCACCCCAGATGGGATCCTCAGCCATGTAAGGGAGTGTGGATTTATACCAGTTATGCCCTGAGCAGGTGGACCTGATGAGCAACGCAATGAGTCAATACATGGGGGGTTTAAGGGAATTCCCTACATAGCTCTGAATCATCAATCACCAATTCTGTAAAATAATTTCCACAGCAAGCAGTTGGGAACAAACAGTTAAAGCAGCAAAGGGAGGATTTGGGTTCAGCAGTAATCTCTTGGGGCACTGCTGAGTCACAGGCAGGACTTGGAGGGAAAGAGCGGACGTCACAGCTGGATGCATCCAGCTAGGAAAGAAATCAAAGACATGATCAGTTCCCAGCTCATGATATTTATTTGTAGTTCATTATTGCATTTACATTCTTCCCTGTGAAGAGTGCACACAAATCAGCAAGGCTGGCCTTTTGGGGAAACACTTATCAGCACCTCTAATGGAATACAAATATACAGGGCCCTCAGCAGGCTGGGAAATGAGGGCTGCTGAGAAGCACCTAATACAGCATCACTTCCCTGGCCAGTTGTAGCACGATGGCAGCAGAATCTGAACTATTTCTGCTCAGGCTAAGCAAAGGTTGTTTTTATATACATAAATATATCTATCTATCTATCTATCATAAACTCATGTTTTAAAATAACTCATCTGGGGCAGTTTCCTGCAGTTCATGAGCAAGGATGGTGGAGACAAGGAAAGAAAGAAAGATGTGAAAGAACGGATAATGACATATGGTGTCCCTTGACAGGGAAGATGCAGCCTAGGTAAGGAGCGCAGCAGGGATACTAATGACAGCCGATTTTAGGTGCCTCTCTTACATGCCTCCACTTCACAGAGATCCCTCAGGATGGGATTCAGATCCGATGTGTGTGCAGGGCTCATGGGAATGGGGTTTAGGAAAGTGACAGCTATCAGCATACAGAGGTGTTGCCTAGGCCTGGGGTGACCACTGTTAGTTGCCCATGTGTTTATGCAGTAAATACAGGTTTCACTAACATATGGATCCCAGGGATCAAAGACTGGATGGGCAAACCCAGCCTAAACAGGTTAATGGAGGGGGTTTGCCATTTTTTTCCTGTAGCCTGACAATACTTGTAAAGACCACCACATCAATAAACTCACATTAGTCTGCACTGAATTACACAATTCAAACCAGAGATGTGTCTTACTGTGTTTAACTATTATTAAATCAGCTCCCTCAGCTTCTTTAAGGCTATGCCAGTTTACACCAGCCGACGATGTGGTGCTGGCTCTCTAGGAAGCTGCTGACTCCTAAGTGCAAACACATTGCCTGCTAAGAGTTCACAAGCTGAGGCAAAAACTCACATGGGATTTCTATGATCTTCTGCTGCTGTTCAGCCTGAAGAACCAGGGTATGAAACATGTAATATGAAGAAATAAAAATGTGCATATTTTTAGCTGAGCTAGATTTCCACATCTCCTGCTTTTAGAAACATTATATCAACACCTGTTAGTTTTGCCTTAGTCATCATTTCCATCAGAAAATGTATTGTTTCAGGGGGTTTATAACTCATAAAACTTTTATAAGGCAGACAAAATGTGTTTTAGGAAAAAACTATCTCTCAGGTCTCAGCACTGGAATGTATTTTTATATGCAACAAATATAAAAGAGAATGGCAACTGTAATGGCTTTTATTATATTTAGATGGAAGAAAAACTACAAATATAATCACAAATCAAATCATTTAACTATTAATTTTACACAGAGTTTGGACAACCCTCACAAGATATCTGTCAAGAGACAGCAAATTAAAAGGAACCCAGACAGTGGGGAAATTCTCATCCTTCATTTCCAAAAAGCACTTAAGCACATACTTAAGTCCATCCTTACTGCAAAAGACATTTGAGCATGTGTGTAAACCCCTTTGGCAAAAGGATTACTTTCCTCAGTGTCTGCTGTATACCCAGGAGTCATCCCACTCAACTCATTACTAATGCTCTTGAAATTACTCATGGGCATAAATATTTGCAAGAATGGGGCCTCCATGAGGAGATGTATCTATATGAAGAATCATGGCCAAACCACGCCATGCCAAAGAAAAATGCTCCCAGACTTGCTGTCTCCAGTGGAGAGCTGTTACCAACACAGTGCAGAGTGGCTGCTGCTGCCTGGATGGCAGAAGCCAAGTGCATGCCCCCTGGCAGCAGGCCACATCTCTGAGGGGTCAGATGCATCTCCTGGGAATGCATCTCCAGATGAAGCCTGCGAAGAAAAAAACACTTCCATGGCTAACAACTGCTTCAGAGGAACAAAAGCTTCTTTAAATCTACTCCATCCCTGTTTACAAACAGTGGATTGAGGTACTCTGTGACTGCAGCATACAAGCCTGACCAAGAAAACTGCAAAGGTCCTCTACAAATTGCCATCTCAGCCAGCTCAGGAGTTCAGGCTGGTGGATAAATGCCACCTCAACTCAAAGCATCCATGAACCAGAAAGGATTTCCAGTGAAACTCATCACCCTTCTGACATCAGCCAGAGTTTGGCTCCCCTTCTAGAGGTTGGTACCCTCTCAATGTCTGCCTGCTGCTGAGACATCCTCTGGTGAGACACCAACAGTATCTGCTGTGGAAATGAAGACATCATGTTTTCACTGAAGCACAATGGCATATTGCACTCTTCAAAGGTCCCTGAGCTGAAACAGTCTCAGATTATATTTGAACACCCTGGGCAAAGCCACCTTAAATCTGGCAAGTTTGGGGCTCACTTTCATTGAAAAATAATTCCTCACTCTGTGCATGACCTTGTAACACAGACATACATCTTGGGATGCAGCCAGTGTTGACAAAGCCTAGGTAAAAAGGTGAATCTAGTGCAGACTTGTTAGTCAAAGAGAAACAGGAGACTTGATGCTATGAATTTGAGAGCATCTGTAGTGCTTCTGAAATACTTTAGTAAATTCTTGTTTGAAGTCTCATAGGTCCATCCATGAGTTTTGATTTTCTCAGTGCTCTGAAGACCTTATAACTGTGTTTTTACAGTGCTACCTCACAGCTGGCATGACTTCTTGCAGATAGTTGGGAGACCTCATATAGACCTTTTTTCAAATGGGTGATGATGAAAACAGTGGGTGGCAAAAAAAGAAAATGAGAAATGAAATCTGTAGGGATGGCCACAGCTCCATCAAGCTTATTTCTCCAATGTAGGGGTGAGAGTCATAACTTCTAGTCCTTTTAAGATTCAATTGTCTCTTCAGTTCCCTACCAAACCTGACTGCTACACAAAACCTACTGGGGAAAACATAAAATCCCAACACTGAAGGTTAACTTAAAGCTTTTGGAATTTCTTAAGGCTGAGGAAAAAAATCATCTTTCCTGTTTCTAATGCAGCCCATGTGTAAAGTTATAGGCTGAGTGTGCTGGCTTTTAACAGGAACTGTTAACAACTCTTTTTGATCACAGGAAGCAGAGGAAAGCCTCCTCACCTAAGAAAATAACAGTGATGTTAATGGGTGCTGCTCTTCTCCCTGTTGGGAGCTGCCAATCACCCCTCCTGCCCCCTGAGCTGACTTGTGGGGGGCTGTGGTGGTGGTGGGGCGGGGGCTTACTCTGTCTTCCTTCCGTTGAAGGGCTCCGGCAGC
>JAAGNO010016386.1:39781-56944 GCA_033439905.1 Ceryle rudis | reverse complement strand
CCCCCCTGTGGGAGCCGCCAAGCCCCCCGCCTGCCCCCCGGGCTGATTTGTGGGGGGCCGTGGTGGTGGTGGGGCTGGGGCTTACTCTGGCTTCCTTCCGTTGAAGGGCTCCGGCAGCCGATGCTGTTTCTGGGCAAACGGCCACTGCTGTGATGTTTGTGTTAGATAGGCTGCAGCTGGGCTGGTGGGGGTGTTGCAGGCAGGTTGCGCCCAGCCAGCTCCCCAGCCTCCAATTCCTGGTAAAAAGAACTTCCTGATTCCTTTGAGTTTGAACATTCTTGGGTTTTTGTTGTTGTTGCTGTTGTTGTTTTTTAAATTTTATTATTTCAAGAAAATAGTTGCTTTTTGACTGACTTCTAGGAATGTTAAGTGTGAAAGTTTGCTGAGCATAGAGGAAAAGAGCTTAGCCTATCCACCTTGTCTCTCTATGCCTTTCTTCTCTTTACTGTCTCTGGTAAGGGAGCTAGCGGTGCATCTTTGTGACATTCAGAGCTATACTTTTAAAAGCAAAATGGTATTCAGGGCTAGTAGTTAAAAAGCAGAGAGCATGCAGCTGGTTGAACTGAAAGGAACAACGCCAAGGGAGAATTTATCTTCCTGTGTTATCTTGTGATATAAATTCTGCGCTGGCAAAACTATACTATTTAAGCTATAATTTCAAGCTGCAAATATTCAACAACTGAGGAACCAGTGTGTATATATATGTGTGTGCATGCGTGCACCATATGTATTCATGTTTATGCAGTTTTCCACTCAAAACAGTCAGCGGAAATGAAAACCTGATTTTGCAAGGCTTCCACTGCAAAATTAAACATTCAGTTTTTCCTTAAGGGAGCGTGCTGTTTTATGCACTGGGAAATAACTCCTAAATTTTAATATTTCTTTTTTCTTTTTAAGTCAAAAATATCTTGCCTTGAAAGTGAGCTGAGCTATGATGGGAAACACAACTATTCATTTGGGATAGGAGAGGGGAGCAGCAAGGTAAGAGAGAATAAAAAGAAATCAAAGAGAAAAAGCAAACAGAAGTGAGGGATTTTCAGTTCCTGTATGTGTGTCCATCTATTTATATCCTAGAAGGAAGCTTCTTAACATAGCTGTGTTCTCTTTCACGCTGCTCTCCTCCCTTTGTGGGACTTCCAGAATTCATCTCAGCACCTGGCTTTTCCCTGATCTTGAAGTGTTTTGCCTACAAGGCAGGACAAATTTGGCAGCTGTTGCACTGGAAGCAGAAGGGGAGCAAACAGCAGCAAAGCCGGATACTTCGTATGTCCAGGGGCACCAGAGGGATGTCATTTATTTCTTTTGCTTAGGGTTTTGCTGGCAAAGCTGATTGCTTTCTTTTGGCCTTGACTGGGACATCTAGACAGTGGGAAAAGTTTCTTTCTTTTCTTTTGGATCATAAGTCTATCCTTTCTCCTAACACTTCTGTTGCTCATGTTCTTATTTGGAGAAAGCTTTTCTTTTTTCCTTTTTTTTTTTTTCTTTTTCTTTTTATACTGAGGCTCTGAGACAAAGGAAACTTTGGGCTGGAGTGAAGTGTTCTTAAAGTGGAAAGGAAGCAGAATCTGAGGCACCAAAACAGAACTTCAAATATTTTTCCATTTTCAAAGCAGTGTACAGCCAGAAGGGAAAGGCAGCATCCCAGACCCACTGAAGCTCATAAGAAATGTGCCATCACTTCCATGGGATGAGAGATCCATATAAGGAATCCAAACTCATTAGTCTGCCCATGACAGTTACAATTACTTATGATGTGTTATTTGTATTGCTGGAGCAGGTTGCAGTTCCAGTTAATAGGCAGGTTTTCCTCTATCCAAAGGGTTGTACAAGCCCAAGTCAAAGAGATGCTCCTTGCCGCAGAGATCTTGAAATCAAAGTTTATGACCTTATGGAGGAATTGTATGGGGAAGGTACCCACACTTTGCCAGGCCTGAGCAGATACCTGTGCCCTGCTGCACTCCTAGCCAGACACAAACTTTCTGAAATGGTCACATGTCTAAGCCCATCTATGCTGTGTGAGAAGCAGAACAGGATGCTATCACCCATTCAGGGGCACATGCAAAAGATCTGATGTGGACAGTTGATATCTGTATTCCAGCTCAGTGTCTCAGGAGAAGCTCTCTGAGAACTCCCAGTGGCTCCCATTCCCTCCACAAAATTAGCAGGTCACTTTATTAGGATCCTCAGTAAATCTGAGTCTTTAATAGTTCTCCTACAAGGTGAATCTGATTTTTATAATGATATAGCCCTAGGAAAATCAAGCAAAGCCCAAGGCATAAAGCTAAAACAAAGTATAACAAGTGTTCTAGATTTAGCAGTATGTTCAGAATTAAAAAGTTCCCTCATGGAAGAAGTTGGAAAGCTAAAGAATATTTCAATTATTTGGTGTGGCAGCACCAGATGATTCAATATCAAAGGGAATGCCATCATTATCTTTGGCATCAGAATCTCTAAATTTAGGCTGAGATGCTGTAAAAATAAAAATTACTGTAATCAAAATCACAAAAGAGAAAAAGCCCTTTTAAACTTGCTTGAGATGTAACTTGGCTGGAAATGAAACAAAAAGACTAGAACCCAAAAGAAAGAAATTCAAAATGGAAAAGCTTGAAGCAAACTTCCTTCAAGCAGGGTGGCTGGGGCCAAGTGAGGAGAAATACCCATGTAAACAGCTTTTCATAAAATTGTACCTTGCCCTTATATATAGCTTTCATCAGACATTTTTTTGTCATGAACTGTGGTTCTCAAAAGAAACAATAGCAGCAAACACACCAGTAGGAATTTATGATCCCCAAAAAAAAAAAATCTCACAGACTTTCTACAGACATGAGACATGTTCACTTCCTGAGAGAAGGACCAACACCATCAAATGAATTAATGAAAAAACCAGCAAATTCCAGCCAGCTGCCCCCATCTAATAGTGAGGGACCAGAAATCACTATGTATCTTTTCTCTCAGTCATTCCTTCAATGAAGTTAATAATGATGAACTCTCTGAGAATAATCCTATTTCTCTTAGAAAAATAGGATTAAGCATAATGCCCAGTATGAAGCCAAGGCTGCTTAGGTAGGTAATGGCTCTATATGTCAACAGATAAACAATAATCTCTTTACACGGGCAGTTCCCAGACACTGGCATATTGCCTGGATGCAGCTGTTCCTCACAGCAGCAGCAGCAACAGCAGCAGCAGCAGCACTGGGTGCTGGGTACACTGGCAACAGATAGCATTCAGGCTTCATTTGGGGGCCTGAAACTCTTTCATGACTTTTTCTTGTCTTTTTTTTTTTCAGGGCATCATCTTAACTGAAGACCTATTATCTAGTTTTCCTTTAACACCTTTTCAGAGCACTTGTTTCTGCTTGGAACAAGATTAATTTTTTTTACAGAGGCAATAGGTGTCATCTCTTGGAGACAGGTTTCCCAGCATCTCCCTGGCACTAGGAAAAAGCCCACCACTCTGAGACACTTCTAGTGCTATCAGATGCAGCACTGCATGCAAGCTCCCCTGTTCCTGGCTCTCAAAGGCAACTCTTGCACGTTTGCCTTTTTCTCGATGAGGTGAGAGTTATCTTGCCAGTGTTATTGCAGCATATCACTGTCTCTCCTGCTTCTCTGCCTGACATGAAAGCTGTGCCGCTGCTCAAGGCCACCTACTCTGCCAGACAGCAGTGAGTGATGTCACTGGCACAGCAGTGCAGACTACAACTGCGTCAGCAGTGGTGGGGAGATGAGACTCTTCCCTGACACCATGAAAAAGAGAAGAAGGAGGCTTGTGTCTGGATCCTGTCCTGACACAGTATGTGGGAGGCAGTGGCTGGGGGGGGATGCTGGACAAGAGGGTATTTGGGCTGTGCACTCCCAACAAGCCCACCTAACCATTGCTCTCCCCTTCCCTCACAGTGATGCAGCACCCATCAGTCCCAAATAACAGGAGGAAGGGAGCTTTTGCCCTGCATCCCCTCCAGTGAAACCAAGCTGCTCAACCAGCGTTCAGTTTTAAATCTTTTTATGTATGTCTCTCCAGCAGTCTGGGGTGACACTATTAGCAGCACCCACTTCTTCCATTATTCACTCGGGGCTTGCCTTTTGTGGGAAACTGCTTTTCCCTGCACTGACATACTCCTTAACAGCTGGTAGATGGGGACAAGGGCAGCTATCGGCCCTAACAAGCATCACAGTTGCTGTGTGCTCCTTAGGATAAGGAGTAAAATGTCATCTACAGGACAGGACTATCAGCAACTGTAAGCAGGAAGACTGTGAGATGAGGCCATTAAGGAAGGCGTCTGGGTTCACAGAGTCTGCAGGCAAATCTGGTGTAGCCACCAGTGTCATAAGGAGAACACACCTACAAGAAACTGAAGTGTGGGAGTCAAGTCACTGAGGTTAAGAATGACTGCAGAGAGGCCTGCAAAAACATCTGTGAGACACCCTCGTGACACGTGGCACATACCCATGCCTTCCACCACTCACCTCCAGAGGTTACCTTGCAGTTATTTTCTCCCATCTGCTATAGGCTTCATGTCAAACATCTAGGAGACAGTGGAGAAAATCACAGTAACCTCTGAATCAGGGTTGTTATGCATCAGCCCCTGTGGAGCACAGAAGCCCATCTTTCCTGATAAATAGGCTGCAATTTTCTTGTCTTTCCCTGCTTCATCCTCTGTAACTCCTTCCTCCCTGCCATTAGAAAGGTTGACTTTAATGATGCATGCATTGACCTCCTCCATTCCTGATGCAGTGGTCACTTGGTAACATAAGAGCAGCTGTATTGGGTCAGACCTAAGGACTGTCTACCTGGTAACCTATCTCCAACATGACCAGGAGCAAATGCTTCGACATTTAAGATGTGGTACCTCCTTCAGTTTCCTGTGTGTATGAACTTTCTGAGACGTTCTAGAGCATTCCTTCAGTTACCATGAATCTGATCAGTTTTATCTTCTATGAGCTTGTGAAAGCCTTCTTTGAAATGATTTCTGAATCAATTACGGACATGAATTTCCTGGTTTACTTATTGTTAGGGGAAAAGGTAATTTTTTATTTATTCCTTCCTTTGTCCTTGCTCTTTGCATTGAAAGTGTGGCTAAATTTTATAGTGGAAGAGCATCACTTCAGCTGCTTGGGGCTGCTACACAGCTGCATCTCTACCTCATCCCCTCCCACATCTCCCTGCATGGCTCTTACTTGATAGTTCTGATTTACAAAGAAACTTTGGGTTTACTTCTCTCAGATCGTACAGTTTACAGCACAATGCAGCTCAGACGATGGCAACAGCCATAAACCTAACCACAAAGGCTCTGTGATGCCATCACTGTGAGTCTGTACCACCTGCAAATCTCTCTCCTCTACATAAACTCCTCCAGCTGGCTTCTGGACTCCTATTTCTCAACAGTAAAATCAGCAGCCCTGAGATATTCATAAATGAAAGAAATCCACCATTATATGTAAAAAAATAGGAAAAGGCAAAGGGAAATAGATTCAAAATAGCTGGACAAATCCCTTGCTTTGATTCAGTGGCTGACTCTATTTCCAGTGGGACTTTTCCCAGAGAATACTGATGGTCTACATTGGTCTTTCTTCTCACCACACCCCACTCCTCCCTGTCAGCTCATCGGGCTCTTGAATGTGGTCACCCTTGTATATTTGGCTTGCTGACATCATGAAGATGTCACCCAACCCCTTCATTTTCAAATTTGGAACCAAATATAAGACCACACTTCAGCCACTCCCAGGACAGGAGTAGGATGGCTGTCAAGGAAGAGAGAGTAGGAAAAACTTGCAGAGAAGGAGGTAAGATTTCAGAGGGTTCAGGAAGGGTCACATTAATTTGTACATTTTCCTTCAGTTTAAATTTCAACATTTTCTTCAACATTTCCATACTGAGAATTTCACTGCCCTCACCTTTTCACAGAATTACAGAATCACAGAATTTCTGAGGCTGGAATAGACCTCCAAGATCATCAGGTCCAGACTATGATCCAATGCCTCACTTTTACAGTCACTTTCCAAACAACTGCTGGTGCCGTGAAGATTTATAACCATGAGGAATTGAAGAACCCTTTGGTCAGCCAAAGAGGCCCAGAAAGCATATTCTACATGGGAAATCCTCCACTGAAACTCTTCCCTGTGGACACTGGGACTTGAATACTGCCCTCAAAGCACAGCCCAAAGCTAATCTCACTGGTTTCTTTGAAAGTAGAGCTGAAACTCTTTGGAAAATTCCATTCTTCAAATCTCAGAGCATATTTTGTCCAGATCTGTTGGGCGGGTCCCAAACACAATTTAATTAGGAGGTCCAGACCTCCCTGCATGCATATGCTCATACTAAAGTACCTATTCCCAGATATCCCTCAGGACCAAGAGTGAGTTCTTCTATCAAAGCCATGTAAGGTTTTTGACATATCGTGCAAAGATGGCCAAATGGAGAAAGCAGGCTGCTTGTCTAGTCTTAAACACAGACAGTAGCCACATTCTTGTAGGGAGCCCAGAGCATGTTCAAGAAATTTAGGGAGGTTAGATGAAAACCTGTTTCTGTCCCAAAATGGAGCTGTTTGACTTGGAATGGAAAGCTTAGTCATCTGTCCTGCAGGGGGTTGCCCAGCTCCTTTGGTCTCTCCATCTGTCTGATTTGCTTCTTTATTCTTTTCATTTTCTTCCCTACCTTCTTTTTCAGGGTCTCAAACATGAAAGTGTTGGCTTTCCATTATGATATCTCTAGTTACACAATGTCCAGTGTTTCTTCACACTTTTGAAAGGGGGCATTGTGGGGTGGGGGCTGATGCTTTACAGTAACATTCTTATGCCCACATGACATATGGAAATGTTTAGAAAGAAAAGAATTTTTTTTAAAAAAAATTCAAATGGTCCACTTGTCATTGGTTTCATGGCAGAATCAGCATCAATCCTTAGTCCCCCTTTACTTACAACTCCTGTTGCATTTAGTTCCTATAATTAGGAGGTAATTATAGGCTCTCAATAGCCTCCTTTATGTTTCATGGGATATCATCTAGTATGTAAGTTATATTGCTGTTTCATCAAGTAATAAGGCAAGTGTTAGGAGGCTGAAGTTCTTGGCAGAGCCCTGCATCCTACTGGCACTTATAGTTGGCTGCTGTATGTGACTCATTAGATGGAGATGGGTAGGTGACATCATCTGTAAAGGGAAACACATGATGAAGTGAGGGTTCAAGGATTTAAACTTCAGCTAATAAAATATCCAGACAAAGAGGATTAGCTGTTTTTGCATGAAGACAGTGCTTGCCTCTGTCAGAAGCAGGATAGCCCAAAGAGAATAAACTATACTTTTTCTTCCTGCAGCCACCAGTTTCTTGTCATGCTGGAGAAAATATAAGAGAAACAAACAAAAAAAAGAAACCATCTGTCTTTCAAATGGATGTAGCTGTTACCTCAGTGCATTACAGAAGCATTTTTAAATCAGACAAATTTTCTGGTTTATATCCCAGGTTTGGATTTCCTTTCCTTAAAGACAGAGTGAGATGTAGAGCTAGACAAAACAAAAGTTGTTTTAGTAGCTTAACAAGAGAAGCAGCACGCACAAGTCTACTCTACTCAGGGGCTGAACTACTACTCCTTTGCATTATCATGGACAGCCAGAAAAAACAGCTCTGCTTTAGCTACTTATTAGCCAGATCCATGTGTTTCAGAAGCTATGTAGGAATGACAACATTCTCACCCAACTTCCTGCTGATAAAGGGAAAAGTGGAAGCAGGGCCCTTGAATCTCTGAGTCCACCGAAAAGAGGATATACCAGTGACCTTTCCAGACAACATGTCTCTTGGGGAGTAAAACAAGGTGTCATAGGCATCACCAGGAGCAGCAGGCACTTTTTGCTCTCAGAGAGAATGGAAAAAATGACACTGGGTAAACACAAAGGCAGTTCTTCATTTGGGAGCATGGTCAGCACATGGTCTTTGGAAAACATGATAGAACACAAAACAGGGTCTTTCCAAGCACTTTCCCAAATGCAGTGGGTTGTCACTTGAAGCTGTTAGATAAGATCAAGAAGGTCACAAATGTGCTTTGTTAGTGCTGATTCTATGCCACAGGAGACAAACAATGGTCTGAAACATCCCCTGACACAACAGCAGTAGCCTCTTACTAAAGCTCTTTGGAGCTGACCCACGAGGTTCAACCCAGATCTCGCTTATGGTAAACTGGTATATGCCACCTGTGTGCCCAGGGGATATGTCAGCTTAACTCATCCTTGTGCTGTCATTGTACAGGTTTCACAGTCCCCCAGCTATGTTGTGCTGGCTGCCTCAGAGCTATGTTACAAGTTGCAGTGGTGAGCAAAGGTGACAAACAGCTTCTAAAAGTGAAAATCAATTTTGCTAATGTTATCCTGTCCAAAACGCTCAGCTCACTTCACCTCATTAAAGAACAGCATTATGGCAGGTACAATACCTGTAATGACTTGTTGCCATAGGCAATAGGGAATGACCATACTCAATCAGCTTGGTCCAGAAAGACTTGGGGTGCACCCAAGCCCAGGTACTCAGGTGAACATTGGCTTACTGACTTGGGCTCCTCACTACTCAAGGCAAGAAGCTTTGACACCTTCTCACTCTAAAGCTTTCTTAGTTTCAGCATTAAAATGTCTCACATGAAAGGATGTTTGCCTTTTCTTTCTCCACAGTGTAGCCACAGCTTATGGAAGTCAAAGGCTTCAAGTCTGATACCCAACCAGATCACTACAGCTCCTGTCAGATGAGGTTTAGAAAAAAACAAATGTACAAAACCCCAAACCCCCAAAAAAACCCATACACACTGCAGAGCAAGGGTTGAACTGCACTGTTCTCACAGTGGGTAGGAGAGGGAACTGCTTACATCACTGCAGTTTTTGCAGTTATTGCCAGGTTTTAAAGAAGAAAGATATATTGGGCTGGCTCTAAGAGCTCTTGCTTTCACCTTTATTTTTATGGCTGGCACCTCTATTTCTTAGCATATTACCTGCCCAAGTAGAACTTGTCCAAGAGAGAGCTAACCCTCCTCCTCTGGGGTCCTAACTAAGGGTGAGAGCAGATCCTGCAAAATAGTGTATAATGTTCTCCTATATTTTGTACCAAACTGATATGCAAGCTTTGGTCAGTGGCCTAAGCCATCCTAGGTACTTGAAGGTCTTCATTTAACTTTCCCGCTTTTGCATTTATGTTTCACAGTATTGCAGATTTGAAGCAGCTTTATCCTACGCAAATGTTCAGTTAAGTCTTCTGTGTTACTAGTCACTGCATGAGCTTTTACATTTCCATTTACTGGTGAGAAGCTGTTCTTACCCAAAGCATCAGCAGGTTGCCTCATAAGTCAGTGAACTCATTCTCTGGTCTTACAGTGGAAAAGAAACACATCACACTGATTTGTGATTTTTTAAAAACTTTTTTTAAATTTTGTTTATATTTTAACTAAACTAAATACCATTTATCATATTTTTTTATATGTCAAATCAAATATTTGTAATTAGAATTTGGAACTGATCAGCCTACCCTCCTCTGTACCTCTAGTTTCTTCTGCAGGGTGCAAGAAGGTTTTTTTTTGTTACTGAGGTATCACATTGGCCTCCCATACCTGCTCACATCTTAGAAGAACTGAAACCAAAAGCTGTTTCCTGACACCACAGCAACTGAGCCTGAAGAAAAGAAACTATCAGATGTTTCTGTCTAACAGCTGCACATCAGAAATAGTAGACTGATCAACAGCTTCACTGCACTACAAGCATAGGAAGCATACTGCCTCTAAGAAACATGTTTCTCATTTATTGGAAATGTGCAAGTGAGTCCTTTTTTCATAATCACTAATGAGTGGGAACTGAAACCTTTCAATACAGAGATCCGCATTTGACACTATAGCTGTCTTCTTGTTATTCAGCCACAGTGGCAACAGATACAGCCTGATTGTTGGGCTTTTCTTTCCTGTCTGAACAAGAATTTGCCATTGTATTTGTTACTGTGCCACAACAGGAGTAAAGATGCATGCATGGACACATCCTAAGGTCTGCTTAAATAAGCCTATGCTTAACCACATCCAGCTTTGAGAGGACCTAGTTATGTCTACCCCAGGCATATCAAGTTTTTGGATCTTGCCCAGAAAGGGACAATAAATGAACTGGGAATTAGGACAGAACAGTCAGAGTTGTCAGGAATTTCCCTGTCTGTGGTTTGAGGAAGGTGACTTTGCTACCATTAGCTTCACTTCCAACCCTCTACTTCTAAAAAGACTGTTTTACAGGTACTGTAACAAGCCTTTAAGACGAAGGCAAAAAGTGGTGTGTAAAGCCATGTAATTACAAGGCTCTGACTTTCTTGAAGGGATTCTGGTGCCACAAGACCCCCAAGGCAGTGTCCTAGTATAATGCTGTTCATACAGTTATTATCTGCTGCTGTTTCTCAATACAGAAAAGTTCAGATATTTGCAGCATGGTGTAGACTGCCTCAAGCTTTTGGCTGCTCAAGGGAAATTTTCAGGGATTATTGTCTGACTGCATTTAGACACACACACATGCACACAAAGAATATCCAAGCAGCTCATTCAGTAAAATGGCATTTTTCCCCTTGGGGAAGGGTGTCTGATTTTGCTTACCCCCACCCCACACCCACTCCAGTAAAGGAAAGAATTTTTCTTTAAGAAATCACTCCTATGTCACAGATTTTAGACAGTAGCGTGGCACAATGAATGTTTTTTTTCCTTCCCCAGATGGTGGGAAATTGTTCTTTAAAAGCCTCCCACTTGGTCAGTACATGGGTGGTTCACTGCCAATGAAAACCCAGGTGCTGCTAAATTCTTGTTAGTGATTCAAGCAGCAGTCTTCCCTCTGAGTCAAGAGAAAACCAATACCCCCAGAATGGTTTTTATAGGGTCTCTGTTGCAAATTGCTCAGACAAGACATAAAATAGAGGACCTGACCACATCTAGTCATTAAAGATCCCATAGCCCTGTTTGCAGAGGTAAGAGCTGAGTCCATAGCAAATTTCCATTGTCCTCTGCCCGTATTTCTATCCTCCTTCACTCCCTAACCTTGATGTAATTGTGTGCTGTTTCAAACAGTTCAGGACATATCTGCTTAGTAGTGGATAAAGCATTTATAAGGATATCATTCATCATTCAAGGCATGGTAGATTTCAGACATTTTTTCACACATGCGTGTATGTATTCACACCTAACATACACAGAGATAAAGCAAGTCCTTTCTTGAATTGCATGGGCACTGGGGAGGGAAGTTGAATGCAGGAAGCCTCTGGCCTAAGCAGTCTCTATAGCACCAGGCACAGGAGCCTCTTAATTTTCTGCCCCCCAGTGTGCCAGCCAGTCCGCTGCCTCTTGAGCCAAGCACATACTGAATGTCTTGATGAGCTTTAAGCCAACAGTCTGTTCCTGAAAGGTGCCAGGTTCCATTCCTGGCCATGTCTCTCTGAGGGAGGTTGGACTGTGCTAGGACAAGAGCCCACATACAGCTGTCTGCTCAACACATGCCAGGGTCTGCCTGCCACCACTAAGTACCTCCTGTCTTACATAGGAGGCACCTGGCTTTTCTGAGATGGGCTTTCCTATGGCCATACCCTCTAGCCAGATCCAAAACAGCTGCTCCAGCCCAGGTTGCCTAATGACATTGTCCCAGCAGAGGACCCATGGATGTAGGCTTGGGACTTTCAGGTTACAGCCCCATGGGGTTGCTGAGGCACCAGCTACAGACCAAATGCCTCTGCTGTGTTGTGCAGGTAAATACTGAGGTAGAAGTACCACTGTCTGCCCTCTGTACAACAGTGAGACTTGTTTCCTCTGTCACACTGTGCAAGTTTCCCCTGCCTTAGAGATATGGCTTCCTGAAAGATGCCTTCAGCTCCCACACTTGGTGTAGCTTCATGCAGTGAGGGAAGTAATTTACTGTAGACCGTGGAGAGCTCCCCTGTGGATTAAGCCAGGAGGCACATGCATATGATGGCAAACTCATATTTGGCAACAGAGTAGTGTGTTACTATGCTCAGTAAAGGAAGAGAAGCTGAAGTAGGTCTTCTAGGATCAGCTGAGAGGGACACAAAATTACAACAAAATTACAAACCTCATCCCATTTTCCCACTCATTGTGTTTCTTGACCCCATTCTGTCATGTCAACATGGTAGCATTTGATCTTAGCCTTTACACTATTCTTGGCCTAGATTTGGAAACTGAACTCAAATGTAAAAGGGGCTTTTTTTATTTCCTCTCCACACACACACACACACACATACAAAAAAAAAAAAAAAAAAAAAAAAGATGACTTTATATAGATATTCCCTGCATCTGGCTACCTCACCACAAGTTACAGGAAATTGGTTGGCTGCCACTTAACACAGCTGTTAACACTTTGGCCTAGCAGTAGCCATTGTGCTGATACTGGTTTAAATGAAAAGGATGAGGTATGCGATGGTTAGAATAACAACTGTCTCATGTTCCACAAAAAAACTTAGACTGCATTGGGATACAAGCTCCACGTGCCTTACCCCACTGCTGCAAACATTGCTAGGGATGTATCATTTGGCTTCACAGCCCTTCTGAGCATCAAAGAGATTCCAGCACATTAATAAAATGTGTCATAACAACCTGATGATACAGGATTACTATATAAACATGACTAATAACTATAGTGGTGTTTGGGGACCAAACAAAATCAAGAGTACACTCTATACAAGATGGCAGAGTCACTCCTGGAGAGTTTAGAATGTAAATAGAAAAGATGGATGAAGGCTAGTCAGGAAAGGGCGTTACAGTCCTGATTGACTAGCCGAGTTAAAAATAGCAGGGAGTAATGTAAAACCTACTTCTGATACGGACTGAGATTGCTGCAGAGTTCTTAGATGTAATGACAGAAATTGTTCTTATGGGAAAGTTCAGCTTTTCAGAGATAGACTAATCACAGCAGGATCCATGTATTCTTGGATATGATTGTTGAGAGATTTCTTTATAAGTGATTGTTGACCTGATTTTGTCAATACTGATGACATTTTGGAAGATCTGATTGTAGAGAATTACCTTCAGTCAAATGATTAAGAATTAATTTAGTTCTTTTAATAAGGTCCTTGATTTAAAAAAGGAAAAGTTTGACAAAGTTAGGGAACTAGTGATTGAAGCCATCTGGACTGAAAAGCTTGTACTCCAACAAAGGCTGAAATTTGCTTAAGTCGTAGATGCAAGCAAAACGGACAGGGGGATGGTGCAGCAGAAGACAATACTTCTAGTGCAAATAACCATCTCAAATAAAGACAATCAGGAATAATTAGAGAGCTTACATGGAAATAAAAATGGGACCCATGAGCAAGGAAAGGTACATCCTAGAGGTCAGAAGTATATGAATAGAACGAAAAGTACCAAAAATCAAGCTGGTTTAGATCTTGCAACGGAAATAAAAACAGTAACTTTACATTCTTCAGTTACATAAATAAAAAGAGAACAAAAAAAAAGAAGAAGTGAGGGCACTATTCAATGAGGGCAACTTAGGGATCATAACTACAGTAAGCAATCTGCTTCAGAACTCAGTGAATGTTTTCCCTCATATTTCAGTGAGGATGCAAAATGTAGTGGCAAAAGCAGGATGACTAATGGGAGTGGAAGGAAGGTGAATTGGAAATGATCACACCCGAGGTGGAAGTGTAACTCAAAGAGCTCCATGCCTTCAAACCAGGCAAACCGGACACTTTCCATCTTCACCTCTGAAAAGATTTGCATGTGAAATTGCAGGTACACAGCACAGACCTTTAATGACTTTTTTGTGTTCAACTGAGGCCATGGGAATGGGGAACAGCAAATGTAGTTCCTGTATTTGAGAAAAGAAAAAAGCAGTCCAAATAACCACAGGTCTGTTATTCTGGTCTCTGCGCCTGAACAAAAGTTTTCTATGTTATTGATGAGTTAAAGATAGGATTAAATGGAACATGAAATGAAGTCAATAAGAATTTACCAAAGCTACATCACTTCAGGCTCATGTCTTTCTCCCATTACAATGACTGATTTTCCAGACTAAGGAAAAGTGGTAGATCCTATTCATTTGGACTGCATAAAGGCACCTGTTAGTGTGTCTCGTGGGGAATTTAGTTAAAACAGGTAAAATGGGGAGGCGTGCAGAACTGTGAAGTCATATAGGAATTTGGACATAAATGGACAGACTGCAGCCAGACTGGGAAGTACTGGGTTAGAGTTGGCATAATAATGTGAATTCCTCTGGAATCTGTGGGGCCTGATCTGACTGGGGACCAAGACAGTCAATGCAGGCTTTTGCCATCCATAATAACTGCCACAGCCTGTCCTGCCTGCCCATCTCTTGGCACTGGTGTGTCTTACAGTGGTAGTACGCTTTGGGCATGTGTCAGGCAGTGAGGTGTCCCATGGAGAGGGAGTTGCTGTGGGAGCCATGGGGACAGGAGTTCTGGGTGCCAAGTGATTGTTGGAAGCATAAATGACATAGTGCTGATGCTGGTCTTTTCTCCCCAGCATTTCTGAAGTGGGAAAACAAGGGTAATTTGGTGGAATCTTACATTTCTTGAATCCATGGAGGGGAAAAGGTGCACACTTCTGCAAGAGGAATCAAACCTTTGTGGGGAATCTTAGGGCAAATACCATTACCACACATGGCCAAGGGAGACTGTACCAACACAGGCATATACCTAAAAATGCAATAGCATGTTCATTGCTAAATGGTTTGATTCTGGTAAATTATCTGTTTGCATCCTTTGCTTTTCAGTGTAGCTGTTTAGCGTGTTGTACTGCATGTTAGCCCTGCAAACACCTCCTGCAAGTGCTCAGCTGATCAAGCTCAGAGCTAAGCTGTGATACTGAATTTGTTACCACAGCCAAAATGCTGATTCTCAGTTTCTTCCCCACTGATCACCAGTCAGATATCTCCTGCGATTCCCTAGCCAGATAACTGCATGCTGGAAGCATGTTTTTGTTAGCTGGGGCTGGCTGAAGCTGGTAATTCATAAAAGGAGAAAATAAACAAGTAAATAATAAGGAGACAATAATTATGCAGCTTCAGGGGAGAAGAGGGCTGAAAGGGAGGTAGGGTGAAAGGCACAGGAGAAAGGATTTATGGAAATGTTGCTGAAGGAAAGCTCATGTTTGAATGTGGTGTGCTACAGTTATGCTGCAACCTTACTGCGGGTTGAATGGAGCAATGAGTATAATCGAGTAGGTGTTGGAAGGGGCCTCTGGAGATCATCGAGTCCAACTGCCCTGCCAGAGCAGGATCAACTCAGGCATGCCACACAGGAACAGATCAAGGTGGGTCTTGAAAGTCTCCAGAGAAGGTGAATCCACAGCCTCTCTGGGCAGCCCGTTCCAGTGCTCCATCACCCTCACAGTAAAGAAGTTGCTCCTCATGTTGAGGTGGAACTTCCTATGTTCTAGCTTATACGCATTATTCCTTTTCCTATTACTAGGCACCAAGGAAAAGAGACTGGCACCTTCCACTTAACACCCACACCTCAGATATTTATAGACATTAATAAAATCACCTCTCTGCCTTCTCTTTTCAAGACTAAACAGCCCCAGTTCCCTCAGCCTTTCTTCATAGGAGAGATGTTCCAGTCCCTTAATCATCCTTGTAGCAGCACATGGGCTACAGTGCCTACACCAGCACTGTGAACTGATAAAAATATGAGTGCAGCCCGAGTTCTTGACAACTTGCAGTGCAGCCATTCCCCGAAAAGGCTTGGCCTCCCAGAGATTATTGAGTGAGCCTAGTTTTGTTTCTTTCAAATAGCAAAGTCTGCAAGCTGTGGCTCCAGTGTGGCCACAAATACACATCTGCACGTGCCAGGGAGGAGAGAAAGGGGAATGGCCATGGGTTTCCTCAGGGAGAAATATGTCAGAAATGAGCAAAACAAATGACATAAAAGGGATGTGACTGCTCTCTGAGAATACCTGAAGAGATAAATACCACAGAGGAAAATAATGTAATTTTAGCAAAGAATAATATTGATATAAGGAGAAATGGAAGTATATTTGCCATGGTAGATTTAACTTGGAAACCACATAAGATTTCTAGCCTTTAGAGGCCTGAGGTTGCAAAGAAGCCTTCCAGAAGGAATGGGCTTCATGTGGAGTATGATCAGGTGTTGAAAGATTTTATATGAAGGGACTGGAAAGGGGACTCTGCTTCAGGAGCACTGCTCCAGTACCAAGTCTGTTATTTTCCAGAGTGGCCCCTGAATCTGTCTCTGAACAACCCTCTGGATTTAATTGAAAGATTTCAAACAACAGGGTAAAGTTGATCAAAAGATTATTCAAATATTAAGGGAGGGAATCTGGGAGATTCCCAGATACTGATGCACCGCACAACCTTCACACTGTTTTGAATCCCTAGACCAGGGATCCAGGCATGTGATGTGCCAGGAACACTTGCTAGTCTTACACAGTAGATGGTATTCCTGGGTTCTGCTCTGCTCTCAGAGAGACTGACAGTAATTTCCATGGCTGTTGCCATGAGTACTGCATTGTCTCTGAGGCGGTGAGCAGAGGTGGTGGTGGACAACCCCGTGGTGTTTAAACAATAGCTGCCTTGTACCTTCAGTCACCAAGAATTACCTTGAAATATTTAGGGAACCCTAACTGCATATAGAAATTCTGCCTCACTAATCCAGTCTTAACTCAATAGACAGGGAAATTAGCATGAAAGCCTAGTAATCGTGTCTAGGATCAAGAGAAACAGACAGGTATTGTTTTATATTCACATTCTAGCAGCATTAGTAAGCAAGCACAAGGGAAAAACAGTTCTCTGTTGCAATGCATAAGGATTTTGGCAGGAGGAATAAATACTGAAAGTTCTGCTTGTAATTAACTAAGCTGTATCTGCAGCTTGTAGTATTGTTCAGAAGAATTCCCATTGCTCCAAATGAAGGTGCTTCAAAGTCCATTGCAAAGAACACACCATTGAAAAGTTTTGCTAGTAAGGCCTTTAATTATGGCATTGTTATACATTTAATTTATAGATGAAAGAACAGCTATTGTAAGTTTGGCTATTAAAATCATATACGTTGCAAGTTGTTAAATAGGCTTCTCGCTCTTTGTTAATTCCCAAATATGTCAACAAAATTATTGAATATGTCGAGCTTCTTTCTTTCTTTCTTTCTTTCTTTCTTTCTTTCTTTCTTTCTTTCTTTCTTTCTTTCTTTCTTTCTTTCTTTC
>JAAGNO010016386.1:0-39681 GCA_033439905.1 Ceryle rudis | reverse complement strand
CTTTCTTTCTTTCTTTCTTTCTTTCTTTCTTTCTTTCTTTCTTTCTTTCTTTCTTTCTTTCTTTCTTTCTTTCTTCATTAGACTTAATTAGATGGGTACTGAAGTTGAAGCAGAAATAGTGGTGTGCAGTTAAAATTAAATATCTCAGGGCAAGAATTTAGATTTAAGTTCTGAAACATCTGAAAAACATACAACCAACTTAAAACCAATAAGCATGCGTAGCTCTTTGGATCTGCTTCAGTTAGCAGTATCCTCTGTGATCACTCTAACTAAAAGAGAAATGCAGACTTTTTTTTCCAGTGGGAATGTGCCCTAATGTAGCTAATCACTTTTACTACTTCCCTGATAAAGGTGAAGGGAGCTTCATCACAAGGCTGGGCTCTTGCAGACAAGCCATACTTTCCATACAAAACCCTGGTGATACAAATACCTCCTACAAAAAGATCCATATGACAGAGAAGTGAAAAACATTTTCTTGGACAATAAACACTATACATTTGTGAATTTCCCCCCTGGTCTTTCTTTAGGTAGTGCCATCCTCTTGAAAAGCAGTCCTATTAAAAAAATCAGTCTTCCTGGGGACCTGAATCACAAAGCATTTAGTGGATCCCACTATTTTTTTTCCCCAGGGTGTTTAAGAACACAGCTGTATGATCAGAAATCAATAAGTATGTTTTCTCTTTGGCTGCATGTGTTAGCACCTCAAAGTCCCAGCAGATCCTGTGATATTCCAGACGTTGCTCAGGTGAATGAGGATGCAGCACCGGTGCAAGTGAGTTCATTCCGACAGGGACCCCTGAGCAGGTTTCAAAGCATTTCACTGGGAAATGGATTTAACACCACCATGCCCTTCTGAACCTCCAATTAAACGATGCCATGAAATGCCTTCTGATGATGAGATTTATCATCTGTACAGAAAATAAACATGCCAGCAGCAACCCTAAGAGCAACCTGGATGATGTCTCAAGCATGGAGAATCCTGAGTGTCCAAAGGAGCTGTACTAGTCTTGGTCATTCATTCAGGCACTCACATAGGATGAAAAACTATGCTCATCAGGCAAGAAGGAAAAAAACTTAAAATAAGTTACCTGCTTTGTCAACCAAAGCCAGGGCAGATTAAAGATTGCTACTTCCAAAGAATATATGTGAACAAACTGCAACAAACATTATTCATAAACAGCTGACAAATGCATGTCAATTAATTCATAACCTGCTTGCAGACTTTTTTTCTGAGCAGAAAATAAGCCACATTCACAAAATAAATTATTCACTGCAAATGATTCACCAGCTTTATAAATTACCTATTCTTTGATCCAATCCTTTCCAGAGAGGGTGAATTTCTCTGGATTGTTTTTTAGTGTCTGTCCCAGAATCTTAATTATTATCCAGTTTTTTATCCCTCATTTGGTTTCTAATATATTTTTCTTGCCTGTTTTCTAATCCTAATGAGACCTGTTTCCTTCCTGACTTATTCCCTTCCAGCAAAGTCCTTGTTAATTGTTGTCTTCTGTTTGCTAAAATGACTTTCCGTGTCCTGGGCACTATATACTCTTTGCTGGTTCACCTCAACCCTCTTCATTTGCATTCTCAACCTCAGGGTCTCAGCAGAAACTCTCTATGTCACCGAGCAGTATGCTTTCAGTCACTTGTCACTGCACACTTGCACATCCATCTCTACCTTGTAGGTTGTTTTCCCCCTTCTCAAATGCCACAAAACCACCCTTTTAGCATTTCCCATTCATGTGTTGTGTAAACAATTGTCCTTTGGGACATATTCACTGTTACTGAACTGCTGTCAGCAGCTGCTGGAATTCATGAAGTGTTGGATGATGCATCAGAGCATCACGTGTCCACAGGTGAGCTATTCCTGGCTTTACAGACTTCACAGGGCTGCACATGGAGGCAAGCATATGCCTTTTCCATGCCTGAGCTTGCTGATGTGGCTGTTCAGGGAGGAGAGGAAAGAACTGTGTGGGGAGGGGGAACAGAGGCAACAGTACAAGGAAGTGGATTGTGCCACCAATCTGCACCTCCTGTACTGGCAAGGCATGAATCAGGGGAGGGAGAGGAGCATCCCCCAAAATAAAGCCATTAACAGCCTTGCTTCCCAAGCTCCAGGCATGCAAGGGAAGGTGTGGTTCTGTCAGCCCCAGATCTTCCTGTTTGCTCCACCTGCAGTGCAGAGCCGCACACATTCCCACAGACAAGACCTGGTACTGCTGCTAGCTTGCAGTTAAAATCTTCTGTGCTCAGAGCCATGGAAACATGAACAGCAGCTAAACCAAGCTTAACTGTCAGGCCAATGAGTGACAATCCTGCTTATTTCCCATAGCTACTCTTTCTGTGACCATTTGTTTCTTAGCATCTGCCAAGTACTTGTGCTGATATCTGAAAAAGTTCCTTTTACTTATTTTGGTGCTTTTAAGGAAGTGTCTTCTTACATTCAGTGCATAAACTGAGCGAGAAAGACCTGACAAACTGAAATGTTGAAGTTTCATCGACTTCCTCTCAAATTATCAATTGCCTATCATCCTGGAACAGAAATATTCTGTTGCTCTGGTAATAAACTTTATACAAATATGAAACACAAAATTGCAAGCAGTAGAAATGAATGACGGTTAGCTTAACCACATCTTCTCTAAATTGGTGACACAAGCCAGGGTCCTAAAAATAAACATTGTAATTGCGGTTTTCATTTTAGAACCATAGCCCAGTCAATAGCTGTGGTGCATGTAAAGGAGAAAAAAATTAGTCTCTTCTGCCAAAAAAATGAGAACCCCCTCCTCAAAATGTCATGGTTTAAGCTATTCAAGCCCAGATAGATACATCCACAACATGAAAAAATGCTGGCAGCCATTGAAACACTTGCTGAAAGTCACTGAAAGCTAAGCCAGCAGGTGCAGCTTGCAGTTCAATTCTAGAGAAAATTGCTCCAGAAGGGCTGTGAGGACCAAAGTGACTTTCTGGTTCATCCTCAGCCATGCACTGAACTTGAACCACCACTAGGCACACTCTGAAGGATTTTGCTCAGTCAGGATTTGAGTGACTGCCTTGTCAATGCTCGTTCTGAGTTACGTGCACTCACCAGCCCCTCAGTAATGAGGCTTTGAGGTCTCTCCCATGCAAGATCAGAGCAGAGGACCCACTGAAAATTAACTCTGGTACAGTCTGCAGACATGTGTGTACTATGCCTTTCTGATTGCATGTATCTATATCACGTTGCTGTTGATAAGCCTGCATGTGTAAACAACTGGTTTACAATCAAATTATTTTCTCATGGTGAACTGTTATCATTCTCTGTTGAGGTATCCTGAGAAGAGTTCTGGATACCACAGTGCAGTATGGATGCAGGAGTCCGCATTGCTGCAACTCATTTGGAGTATGGGATACAAGCGGCAGGGAGCTTTCCATGTACAGGCATCTTAGCTTTGCTCTGTTACAGGTGAGGAAGGAGGAAGACAGGCCTAACTGACAACAGCCAACTCAATTAAGTTGAGCTATTCTGTTTCACTGGAGAATTTCCATGTTTTCAAAAGATGGGGACACTTACTTTCACCCTCCTTGCTTTTCTGCATGGAGAGAAGACAGTGAGAGAAAAAAGCAAGAAAGAACATAAACCTATTGTTCCCTCTGAACTGGGTATCTTCAATTATGAAATGTTATTACATTCTTTTCAGTGTGGTCACTACATCAATTTCGTTTTTGGTTTTCACCAAGAAAGTGTCCCTTTGTAAATATTCCAACTAGACCAACTCTAAATAGAGTAACAAGTTTGAAATCTATCATTTTACCAAATATGTTATTAAACAGCAAGACACCTATGAAAAATTGGTGCTGTTTTACCTCAATAATGGTGTGGATCAGGGAACCTGCAGTATTGAGGGAGACAAGGCTGCTGAGTCGAACAGTGATACGCAGTGACCTTAGCTGTCCACATACACACTAGGCTAATATTAGGGGAAATTCTCTGCATCTGAAAGAGAGGCTGCATAGCAAAAAAATGTTTCTATGCACAAGTAGTTCCAGTTAAACAAAAAACCCCAAAACAGTAACCATAATATAGTTCAGTGCTACCTCCGCAAGGGAAGAGTCATACCCCCAAACTACATTTGCTACAGTGAACTTCAAACAAGGGGATTTCTAAAAATGGAGGAAGCAGTTGAGAAAGACCCTAATGTCAAAACCAGGGAAATTAAAATCTTTAGACTCAGCAGGGGGACTGAGTGCATGCCCTGCACAACCCATAAGATGAGCTACATAAGGTATGTAGCTAAATTGGAAAGGAAGCAATGGATAAAAAATAAAACAACACACATAAGATTAAATAGCAGAGTTCAAGAGGTTTTTCAAACTGTGCTGGTATGCACCAGAAAATGGAAATCTGAATCTAGTGCAGCTGAAAGAAACAGCATAAACAAACACAGGTAAGTTCTAAAGATAGAAATGAGAGGAATGAGACGAGGGGGTGAAAAGAGCAAGCAAACAAACAGTTTAAAAATATGTGCCACATAAAAATTTCTTTCCATGTGTTAAAATACTGAAGCCCAAGAAAAAAAATGGCAGGTCTGACTCTTTTCTGGGAAGCCAATGCATCAACTCACATTAATAAAGAGACTAATGGGAAGATTTTTCTGCCATGTTTTCTGGACTCTTGTCTTCATCAGTGAATTCAGTGGTGAGATATCTGCCTTAGGGCTACCCTTTCCACATATCTGTCATGGTTTAGGGTCAGGGCAGGCCCTTAGACCTATAATGGACATTCTCTGTTAACCCCCCTCTCTCTCCAAAGGGAAAGAGAAAGAGAGTAAGGGAGGGAGACTTATCAATTAGTAAAGGAAACTAGAACAGCTGTCATGAAAATGAAAATAATAATCATAAAAATGAAATCTATGAAAATATATACAAAACCAATATCAAACCCAACCACCCCTGATGGCAGTTACATCACTGTCACCACTGATTCTGTGGAGCGGGCATAGGGTAAGTCCCAGACTGGGCCCAGCAGCAGGCAGGAACTGTGTTCAGGAGCTGGATTCTGGTACTGGATTCAGGAGCACACAGATCAGGATTGAAGGCAGAATGGACAGAGTCCTCCTTAGATGCTATGAGGAAGAAACCAGAAGAAGATGCAAACTGACATGAGAAGGGGACAGCAAAGTGGGGAAAGAGGGAAGAGACCCTCATGATCCCTCAGCTTTATATCGAATATAACATATATGGGATAGAATCCCTCGCTGGTCAGTTTGGGGTCACCTGCGCTGTCCACTCCTCCCTGCATGTGCCACCTTTTTGTTTCTGAACCCCCTAATGTGGTACACAAGATCCAGCAGTGGCCTTGGTCTGCACACCAACCCTTGGTAGTAACTCTAAACATGGGGTGTTATCACTGTCAGCAGCAGACACTGCCTGTAAAAACAGGCTGGTAACTTCGGACAGTGCAGTTAGTTAGAAGAACTGAGCTGAGAAGTAAAATCACTGAACAGATTTAGTCTGTTCTAACTCAAACCAGGACAATATCAAAGATGGTGGTGTCAGAATTTGTCCACAAAGGAAAGAGTGGGACCAAGAGAACAGATATATTTCAAAATGAGTGACACAATAGGCAAGGTACTTCTGTGTCTCCTGCTATGAAGTTAGTATCTATCTCTGAGAGATAATCAGCAAACACAGAAAATCAAAACCAATGTATAACAAATCATTCCCATTCTTCCATTAGACAGAGGTACCACTGGAGTAGTCATGTTGTGAAACTTCACGGTTCTCATCTTGAAAAGCACTGAGCTCTTACACTGATATGAAGACAATTAATCTAAAAGAGAATGTGCATATTGAGAGGGGAACTTTATTAACTTCAAATCCATCAGAGCATGCACTGATGACTAATTGGCATGGGTGGAAAGGAAGTTTCCATGTATGTAGATAATGCTATGAATAATCACTACAGGATTTGGTGAACTCTACAAAATTATTAGTGTTGTTAGATACAGTTTAGTGCCAAAGGAACACTCTAATGCAGCTTTGTTAAATGCCTGTAGTCCTGCTCTCCCGAGAGAAAGATTGAGATCTGCATAGAGATCATTGGTATCTCAGCAATAGGTCTGCTTCTGTCTCCCACCAAGCATGAATTTTGCACAGGTTGAAGAACTAGTAATGAAGTATCCTGCAATATGACTGAGACACATATACAATGTTTTGTGAAAAACTATATCTGTACCTGCTGGAGGTCACAGATGAGGTTTTAGAGCTGCCTGGTGCAAACTGGTCTATTGTATACTACAGATAGATTAGCTGAATTCTCCAGTAATCTCTTTATGTGTTTAATGAAAAGAAAACTTGACTAGACAAGACAGGGTAAAATTTGCTGGTAAAAAGTGCTAAGAAAGAAAAGGTTTTGAATTCCTCCATACCCACATTTACCAATTGCAGGCAGACTGTTTACTTGACCCCTAACATGTGATAAGAGCTCTCCTGACATTCTCATTTAATTAGCACTACACAGCGGAGCTCTTTTCAGTACATCAGTAAATCCCTCCTATCTGCCATGGGCATTACTTTACCTTTTGCAGCAGTTGTGCTGCATTGTCCCACTCCCTGCTCACTGGTTTGCAGCATAGAGCAGGCAGGCATCCAGCAAGAGAATCTACGGTGAGTGGTGCATATGCAGTAACTGCAACAGTGGGCCCTGAAAATACCTAGATAAAGACTGGATTCAAAATTTCATCCAAAAGAAGCCTTAAGGAGTTGGAGGCCCAAACCCCATTGACCTGAACTTCAACTCCCTGAGACTCCTTTTAAAAACTCAGTCTAGATTTCATCCAGCCAATACCAGCTAAACACGGTGGGGTTTCTTTCAACACGAAGGACTAAGTAATAACAGACTGCAGGAGTAAAAAAACATACATGGTCATGGTGGTCTTCATTTTTCCAGACCCTGCAATGAGGCACCCATAACATCTGCAGTTGTTTGGGCTGTGGGATCCTTGGTTTGTTCTCAAAGTGCCATGGACCACATCAGGCCTATTATCATATGAAGAATGCAAAATGCTTTTACAGTTTTCTTCTGGTTTTTGTCCCTGAGATTTTCCCAGTTGATCCACTTCAAATTAGACAGCAGTTTCTGTGCTGCTGCTCTGGTTAAGGAAGTAATCTTTTCCTGTATATGCAATGAAATATTTTAAATACTTCTAGGGCGTCTCTGCAAGCCATTGAGCTGTTTCTAGCACTTATTTTATATTCTGGATGAAAGGGAATTCCCAGCTGAATTACAGTTTTACCACCTAAATTAGACCTTCAAGCAGATTCTTCAAGTGCAGGAGGAAGCTTCACCTCCCAGAAGCCTGACACGAACTAGTACGCTCAGAACCGTGCACTTGTTTTTCACCAAGCAGTGTTTACCTAATTAAGAGCTCCTCAGTAGTCCCCAGTTAGTTAATTGTGTCATTAGCAGCAGTTTTGACATGAGGAACAACTTCTGTCTGGAGGATGAGGCTGGCTCTTGCTTGAGAAGCCCGGCGGAGCATCTCCCTGGGGAGCCAGCAGCCGCCTGCCGCCGTTTGTACAGCGCACGTCGGAGTAATTGGTCCCCCGAGGGGCTGCCTGTTCAGCTGCCAGTGGGGATTGTTTTGCCTTGTGAATAAAAAGTCGAGCTGCCATGTCTCCTCTGCCATATGTTAACTCGTGGCTCCTGTGCACAGTGGCTCATGTGAGGGATTTGATGGGGGGTGAGAGTTACAGTTGTCCTCTTCACCATTTGGTAGCTCATGGCAGAATAAAATTACCAGGTCTAATCAAAGGAGTGGCAGAGCGGGTGTCCTGGAGGCTCTGCCACCTCGCAGCGCAACAGATCACACACAGGTGCTGAGCAGTTGACCTGTCATAAGGTGACAGGAGTTAGTTTGTCTGGACCAGAGCATGAGTGGTCTGGGATGCCCACACTGATGACAGGGATGCTGCTGCTGTTGCTGCTGCTGCTGTTGCATGTCCTGAGTTGGTGGGGAAGAGAGTTGTTCTGTCTAGGTGGTCAGACTCTATCTTTCCTGGGGATCTGGATGACCCATTCTCCCAGCACACACACAATTCAGACAGCCATACGTACATGCACCCCTCTGCTTATAGACACAATGTTCCTAGGATACTGAAGGATGGAGAAAATGGAGCAATCACACTTTGCAGGATCACGATTAAGAACAGCTTCACCCTAAAATTAACAGAGAAAAAGTATCAAAATGATATGCTTAAACTAAGAAAAAAAAAATAAGAGAGCATGGCAGATTTTTGGAACCAAATGTTCTTATTTCATCTACTTTCTTTCCCCTGTCAGGATCATTACTTTTGCCAAAATAGAGATGTTCCACTTTGCCTGCATATTCTACCCCAATTAACACAACAAAGTTTCAATCTGGCACAAAAACCCCTTCCCCTAGATAGCAGGGTCTAAAACATTGCCCCATTCATGGTCTGCAGCATTCTGTCTCCCTCTCTGAGTCACTGAAGCCTGAGTCAGTACTTTTTGTGGTTTGAGATTTGGCATAAGAGAAAAGATAAGAGCATTCTATCTTACCTCAGGGACCCATGTAAGAATTGAGGAAGATACATGTGAGTACTTTCAAATTAGGGCTGGCATGGATACAAGGTCTTCCAAGCCTCACCAGGGTAGAAGTACACACCGAGTAATGTGGAGGAAGAGATCTTGCCTGGGTGCAGGCAAGTGTAACACCAGCCCTTTCTTAAAGCATAAGACCAGCAACATCTAGTCATATGAAAAGCACATCGTTTAGTTATTGCACATATACTGGCATGATTTATAGGCATGTTAGACCATAATGTGTTTTAATGATTATTTGGAAACATGAGGGAAGGGAAAAATGAAGAAGTAAGGGTTTGGGCTTCTTTAAATCAATATATCTATTAGAAGATAAATACAAGTTTAAAAAGAAGCGTTATTTTAGCATCATGAATAGACCAACAGGTTGATAATCCCTCCTATCATGCAAATTGTGGTTGTAATGATGTCTTCATGACATTACTGAGAAAATAAAATTTTTGATGACTACTAAATTCTAAAAAAAAAATTAAATCAATCAAATCATTACTTTTGCTTCTAAAAAATATTCTGCATATTAATATTAAAATTATTCTCTTCTCTTGATACATAAGGCAGAAGTCAAAAAAAGTTAGCAAATATTTTGCAAAAAGCAAAGGCTGCACATAAACAGACTGACATCAGGATTAATAACATTTTCCTTCAAAGTGGTAAAAACAAGTGAAATAACTTTCTGAATTCAAAGCAGTCCTAAATAAAACAGACATTGCACATAGCAGCAAAGCTGTCCAGTTTAAAAATGTAACAGGATTTCTATGACTGGAAAGCTGGGAAAACCTTCAGAGCAGCTCTAACATTAAGTAATTTATAACAAAAGAGAAATGAATGAAAAGGCTCATAAGTTTCAACTAAATCCAGGATTGAAGTAATTTCACAGAAATCTTGCATAGTTTCCACAGAAGGCAGCCTAGCAGGATCAAAACGGGCTTTTATGTAAATTGATAAGAAGCTGTACATATTTAAGAAAGGAAGTAGCTTTTACTGTGATAGCATTGACATCTATAGAAAGCCCCCCCCAAATTTAAATATGAACAAAATATTCACAGATTGTTTTAATTTTCACTCTTAATTTAATGTTAACTTCCTATTTTCCACAAATGTAAACAGAGATCTAAAAATCTTGAAAACAAAAGAAACAGAACACTGAAACCAGAAGGGATAAATTAGGCAGAGGACAAATTGATTTTCAGTCTTTGAATCCTGGCAAAAAAAAATTCAGAATGCTTCTTGGAGTGACTGCACACCGTTAAATATTTGAGAGGCTACAGCAATTGCTAAGTGATGTTTCCCAACTCAAACATAATGGATTGCTGCTTCTCCCAGTATGAGAAAAAAGTCTCCACTGGAAGAAAAACTTGAGTCCTCTGGGCAGGATATGTTGAAAATCCTTGTTCTGTTGAAACAGTGTGTTTAGTAATCTTAAAATCCCAAGGAAGAGTTTAATATAAATGCAGGAGCTGCGGGGAATGAGGTCGGCTGCCTGCGCACTCCAGCACCAAATGCATAAGGAAGACATCCCATTGATTCACAGGAGCTTTGCTTCGGGCAGGGATGTGCAGCAGAGAGACTGATCTAGGCAATTGCTCTGCAACAGAGAAGAACCTCCTTGCACAATACTGGAGCCTGGGAAAATGATGACCATTGGCATTTTACTGCCCTTGTTTTCAAGTTTTTTGTTTGCAGGGAGAAAACCAGTGCTCAGGCAGTGGTGAGGAGAGTTGTTCATCTCCACCACAGCTGTCTCTGTGCCAGTATCACCAGAGCAGGGCAGCTGAGCCCAGGGAATGGATTGTCTTAGCAAAGGGAGGACAGGCTTGCTGAATAACTTCCTGGCTTCTTCCCTTCACACTAGAGACAGGGCCCAAACCCAGAGCTCCCCTTGCTTGCTCATGCAATCTCCTTTCTGCTGGACAGGCTTCAGGAGAAAGTCTCTATGTTAGAAAGACACTAAGTGCTTTTGGGGTGGAAGGAGGAGGGAGACAGCAGTTGGAGGATGGCAGGGAGAAAGGGTAGAGAAATAGTAAAAACAAAGAAGAAAACAGGGACCAATTCTACCCAGTTGGCCAAGAAGAGCCTATGACCTATCTGCTTGTCTTACTCAGGATGAATCAGTCTATCATCTTGCACCTCCCACAACCCAAAGGTGCACCACCTGCCCTGGAAGTCAGCCCTGTGTAACACCCTTGCATCTGAGTGTCTCCCCTAGTTCTCCCCTAGTCTTTTCCTGGGTAAAGCTTCATCAAAGCCATCACATTTCTGCCACAAGGTGTGTGTTTCTACAGACAGGTATCCCAGCAGGATATTCCCATTTGTTCTACAGCTAGGAACCTGTTGTGCTGGAGCATGTTCACTGAAAGCAAGGAGAGCTGCCTTGCACAGGTCGGAATCTTTGTGTCCCTTGTGCTTTGCTGGCGTCCTGTTCCTTGCTATCAGTGGAGAGAAAAGGCCATATTATTGTGTGCTGGAGATGAAAGTAGGTAGCACAAGGAGGAAACCGCCAGGCCAAAGGTACATCAGAGATGCCCACCTCACTTCTGGCTGACCTATCCCAGTACCTAGGGAAGGCATTTCAGACACTCTCCTCACTGCAGCACTTGTGAGGTTTTTATATAGCTATACTGCAAATGTCTGTTTACTTAATGTCAGCACAGAAGCTTTTGTATTTTACACCTAAGTCAAACTGTACTTATAGCAGTAATAGGTACCTTCAAAGACATAAACTGATGTGTGACATCCATAGTGTTTTTGAGCTCAGCATAGAGAAAACTAGAAAACTAGAACTCTAGTTTCCAGAAGGTACTGGAATAAACTAGAGAAGGCTTCCTAAGATAGCCACATGTGTCTTCTTCCATCAAATAGCAGTATGTAAGAGGGAAAGGAAAATCTCAGTCACAAACTGTGCTTTAGACTTCTCTTATGTCTTCACATAAGTGATCTATTAAGACTTAAAGACATTTTCATATCTTTTTGCCAGTCTATGATTTTATCATCATATTTTCTTATTTTTAGAGCTATTCTACTCTTTATTTTCTGATACATGAAAAAGTCCAACAGAAAACTAAAGGAAGCTGACTAATTATTCCTGGGAAACAGTGAAAGTGATTACAGAGACCGTAACATTTTTCTTCTCTTTCCTCTGATTTGTAATCACAGCATTACTAGCAAAACCAGAAATGTATAAAAACTACTCATGTACTTTCTATAATGAATGGGAATCGCCACAAATAGCCAATTAAATAGTAATGAATAACAAAGAAGACACAAGAGATTTTTCTTGTTTGGCACCTGGTCCCCAGCTAGAGTGAATCAGTGGGAGCTGGCCTGATACAGCTGGAGTCCAAATGCCCCCAGGCAGTGGGAGCATCTGCATGGTACCAGCCAGCATTCACAGGGTGCTTGTGTCATGGTAGACGAGTGGTGCAGGACTGTAGAAAGAAAAACTCATGGCTGGGCTCTACAAACCTTCTGAGTGGCAGGAAAAGGCAGCTGGTGTCCCAAAATCTGCCACAGGGAGCAAAGCAGTTTGTGTGGTTTGTTTCTCTTCAGCAGGGAAGAAGAGACTTTCTCTTTCCCTTGGGGTCAGGGCTACTGCATCATTTCTGGCAGCACTGAGCAGCAATGGTGAGGAAGCAGCAGTTGTAAAATTCTGTCTTTCCTGGCCAGCCTGGGTGGGGAGAAGGAGAAGAAACTACCTTTTCAGGAACCGGGCAGACTGTGAAGTGATCACATGAGTTACCTGACCTTCCCTGAACTTCACTTACTGGCATGGGTGATCAGCTTCCTGTGGCTGAAGGATAATTTTACACTGAGCTGGAGCTCAAAACTTTCAAGGCCAACTTGTGTTGACTTGAACATTTCAAGACCCCAGTGCCTCCTCTATTATTTCAAGCAGTCAGCAGCTGTTCCCACTTGCACTTCTCATCAATGGAAAAAAAACAACCCTCCTCTTACAAATCCCACTGCAAGCTGAGACCATAAAGCCATGGCTGCCAGAGAGCGTGCCTTTCAGTGCAGACACATACTAACCCAACTGGCACCTCTGCCTGCCCAGCCTGTCTTCCTACAAGCTGCTGCCATGCAGGGAGTATCTTTGTTGTTGCTGTTAATGCTGTTAATGTCTGTGTGCATCTGGGCTGCAGACAGATTTTCCTTGCCTATCTACCCTCACCTTCTCTTCAAGGACTTATGCCACCCCAGCATGGTGACAGCCTCTGTGAGCTTGGCCTGGGTGGGGTAGAAGGAGGGAAGGAAGTGGCTCAGCAGAGATGAGCTGTTGAAGCTGTGAGTCTCTGCAGGGCAGGCTGAGTTTCAGAGCTGAGGCATTGCTGCTGCTGTATTGGTACGGTAAGTGAGCAAAGAGGCAAAAAAGAAGCAGCAGGGGCCAGCCCCAAGCTCCCTGTAGAGCCTTCCTAAAATGAGTGGTGAACACCACACTGAAAACCCACCAGGGCTGCCGTTCTTAGTCATTCACTTTCTCCATTTTCCCCTCTCTCAGAAACCCAGATGCACTGAAGTTGCCCACACATTATGGGAAAAAATGTTATTTTAAGCCAATTAAGGGTGGGGTGAACAGGTACAAGGTGGAGGAGGAGAAGATAAATATGTCACTTCGACCCTGTTTTTTCCTTTTTTATATTTTTACAGAAATACTGCAATTTCGCACTGAATGCTCAATATAGCAGCATTACTCTCGACTCTTCATTATTTTGCAATCATTGCCTATGTTAGTAGTGACCACAACATCCAAACAGGCCCATGAGGTAAAAAGAAAAAAGAGAGAGATTGAGAAAAACAGTGATGGTGCAGAGTTTTACCATGGTCAAACCTCAACACTGATGTCCAGAAATAGTGCAAACCTTTCTTTTTTAATATGTAGGAATGAAGCCAAGCTTTCCTATGAGAACTTGGTTGTATCTTGTGAGCTGGAACAGTGTTTTGGAACAGTCTGGAGGAGCGTTGCCGAAGTGGGAAATGGGAGATGGGCATGGAGAAGCATTCAGCCTAGCTCTAGAAGAGACCAAACAGGATAAGAGAGGCACAAATTCCCCTCCTGATGGACACTTGCCTTTTTCCTGTGCTCTGGCACCAAGTCTGGGGCTGTGTACCATAGGAGACAAATGGACAATTTCACCATCAGAATTTATAAAATTTCATTTTTAGTGAAGGATAGCCTAAAACCATAAAAATTGGTGGTGATGGTTTCTTCCCAACTAATGATAAGACATTTGGGAAATAAGCATTGCCTTCACAATCTCCATCTGCACCAACCCAAGAATACTCCTCTGCCAAACTAGCAACAAGCACAATGCAATGGCTTCAAGAGTATCTGAAGAGCATGGGCAGAAGCATAGGTAGAATGGCACTGAATGACATACAAAGCAAGTTGTGCTTTTGAATGCATAATGCCTGACTTTTCATAAGATGAAGGAACTATGCTGAGAGAAATAAAGGTTAAATCATCTCACTGGAGTAAATCTGGTAGACAGAGTTGCCTGAAGGCAATATAAAGACCACCAGAAAAGCATCATTCATTCTCTTAATAAAACGAATGTTAGAGTCCTACTGGGTCAGGCTTTTCAACTACATTCTCCTCTTAGGTCATTGGGAAATCCAGTTGAAGAACCTGGTGGTAAAACTGAGTAATGAGTGCAGATAGTGCCTGAATGGAGAAGTAAATAGAGCAGCACCTTACTGCTGTACCAGGCTTATATTTATTTATCTTACTCCTGTTTTAGCAGGAATGTTCCGAACTGCAACAAAAGCAGCAACTCTATGGAAAGAAATCCATTTCTTTGAAATAGAGAGAATATCATTAAAGAATTATTTTGATTGTATAGATAAGCCTAAAGAGCTTGCAATTAGATTAGAGTGAGTTGTCCATCAAAATAGTAACAATTAGATTTTGTGATATTTGCAGTGGCCCATGTGTCCACAAAAAGAAGATATAAGACTCTGATAAGACAAACATTCAACAAGGACTATAGCACAGCTAAAATACAGCTGTCAATTTTGCCAGGGTCACATTTGTCATATGCCAGCCTTTTACTGAGCAGTGTAGGTTCTAGTCTTTTTTTCTTTTTTCTTTTTTTTTGAAAAGATTTAGTTAGGTATAGCTTGAAGCTTGTGTCAATCAGTCAGAAAGTATCAGACTGCTTTAAAATGGAATAAAACCTGGCAGTTTGGGGCACCATTATTAACAAAATACAAGCAATAAAAATATTCGTTATCCTCTGTTCAGTTAAAAGAGCATAAGCTATGTGTGGGACCCACAGTGCAAAAAGGCATCCATTCACCACTCCTTCCCAAGCACCAGTAGCTGGCTGTTCAACAGGGTCCTGACTGGTCTGACTCAGAGGGGCAGCAACTCACATGGATAAAAACATTGACAATACGCATGATTTCAGGCAGGACACCGGCCCTGTAGGAGTTTCTCTTTTCTCCTGCTCTTTATTGTATCTATCCAGGCTGTGAACTTGCTGGGCAGCTACTGTGCAGGTTCGATCTCCACTGCCTGCATACACATCAGCTTTTTGGTTCAGGGCAGCAGTGTGTTTTTAAGCAAATTTCTCAGTCACTCTCACATACTGCATGTTGGTTTGGTTCACAGGACTGTTTTAACACATGCAAACTGGACTCCTTTCAGAGGAAACTAACCTGGAAGCTGTGCCTCAGGTGTGCAGCAAATGTGCCCTAATTCCTGATGGGTCATAAGAGGCTGAACCCTGGACAAGTCCTGAAGACAGCTTTGAACCACATGTGCAATGGGGGTGCTTGGTCCTGAGAACCAAGCCCAATATAGTTCAAAGTAAAACCCCCAAACTGCACATTGTGGATATGTGACTCAGCACCAAATGCTCTATCTACTGATACACTCCTACTGTACCAAATTACTTGCTAGTATAAACATAGCAACAGATGTCTCCAAATCCTACTATGTCTTGCCAACACAGCAAAAGCAGATCCAATGTTAAAAGGAGAGAGACATTTTTTGAAGTATATGAAATTTAAGTCCTTCAGTTAGTGGTCGTGTATCTTTCACTCTAAGACCCAGCTTTCGAATGCTGAAATGGACAGTAGCAATAAGCAGCTGTGCCTGTTATATTACACTGAAAGGCGATTGCTGTGAGTACAAATGCTTTATAACAAAGAAGAGGGCATTCAACTGATTTTCCTTTATAGGTACCTATTAGTCCACATGGTTAAATTCTTCTATGTGAAAATAGACACAATTCACTCTGGTCATAACTAGACGCAGTGTCCAGTAACTGTGCTGTGGTAAGAAGAAATTTTGTCCTGTGTTTTACTTCAAAGATTCCTATCCTGGACACTTGCTGATCTCTACATTAGCACTCACTTTTGTTACTTCCCAGCCCCACCTGCAAATACAGACATCCCAGAAAGCAGCTCTAGCCTTGAACATGCTACAGCCATGCAGGGAGAGGGTGCAGGGTCCCTCCAGCTGACTCATTGCCACACACAGCCCCTGTGCAGCTATTTGCACCTGTGCAAAAAGGTCCAGTTTCAGCGGCAGGGTCCAACACTCAGCTTACATCCACTTGTGCAGCTGTATGTGACACAGCAAGGCCATGGCCTTGGAAAGATGAACTCTCCCCTTTCCTTAGAAAAATAAAGAGCAGCAAGTGCGAGTTTAGGGGCATATGCTTGTGCTGATTTGACTCCAGACTTATTTTGAGCACTTTGGCAAAGCAATTAGGCTGCAAGGTCTGAGAGGGGTTTTCCTTTGTTTTTTTTACCATAATTCATGGTCCCAGATGAGTCAGGTACTGGATAAAGCACCACCTTTTAATATCTGGAGACGTTTTTCTTGCTGAAATGAGGAATGGAGACTTTTAAATAATTTTTTTTTTCTATTTCAAATGAGGAAAAGTTCAACAAAGAGGTTAGGAGCAGAGGCCTTCTGGGGACATAGAATTGAAAAGAAACCTGTGGGTCATTGCAACTAGTCCTTCTAGGCTGCGTTAACGTCATGCTGGGCACCCAGAGGATCCCCTTTGTGTCTCATTCCCTGACAACAGCCATGAAACAGCCCACAGTTGTGTCGAGTGGTGAGCCCTGGGGTTTTGGAGGGTTTGGCAAGTGAGAGCACCACAGTGACATTGAGAAGGAGTCACGTACCACACTATAGAGTCAGGCTCTTGGAGACCCAGCTGGTCCTGCTTATCTGACTGTAGGACATTCTTGATGAATCAGAGAATCATTCTGGTTGGAAGAGACCTTCAAAATCATTAAGTCAAATCCAGCACTGCCAAGTCACCGCTAAACCATGTCCCTAAGTGCCACATCTACATGTCTTTTGAATACCTCCAGGGATGGTAACTATACCACTTCCCTGGGCAGCCTGTTCCAGTGCTTGACAATGCTTTCTGTGATTAATTTTTTCCTAATATCCAATCTAAACCTCCCCTGGCACAACTTGAGGCTGTTTCCTCTTGTGCTATTGCTTGCTACATGGGAGAACAGACCAACACCACCTCACCACAACCTCCTTTCAGGTAGTTGTAGAAAGAGATAAGGTCTTCCCTCAGCCTCTTTCTCCAGGCTAAACAATCCCAGTTTGCTCAGTTGCTCCTCATAAGACTTGTTCTCTAGAACCTCCACAAGCTTCATTACCCTTCTCTGGACATGCTCCAGTACTTCAGTGTTCCTGTAGTGAGGTGCCCAAGACTGAACACAGTATTTGAGGTGCGGCCTCACCAGTGCTGAGTACAGGGGGATGTTCACTTCCCTAGTCCTACTGTCCACGCTATTCCTGATATAGGCTGGGATGCCACTGGCCTTCTTGATCACCTGGGCACACTGCTGGCTCATGTTCAGCCAGTTGTTGACCAGAACTCCCAGGTCCTTTTCTGCCAGACAGTTTTCCAGCCACTCTTCCCCAAGTGTGTAGCATTGCATGGGGCTGTTGTGACCCAAGTCCAGGACCCAGCACTTGAGTGAAGTGAGGTCTCAGCTTTCTTTGAGGGAATGTGACCTGATATTTGCTCCTAAAAGATTTATTTGGACTGCTTTCATGATTAAAATGGACTATCTCTCTTCATCATGGGACAGCTAGGGTAGATCACTCAAAGGAAGGACTTGTCCAGGATATAAATTGGTTTGTACCCAATGATGTATTGGTCTTTTCTGAACTCGGTGTATAAGAGTTTCATATCAGATGGTATGGAAAATAGGTTTATTTTCATGATAAGAACACTGACCATCTCTCTCATTGCTTCAAGGTTGCTGCAGACTGAAGTTAGCTCTGAACACAGAGGTGGTTTCTCACCATATGGCTACTGTAACACTAATGCCATGTCCTTTCTGTGATAAACTCACTACTCCCTAAAACATGTAGAGAGGACTTCCTCTCCAGGTACATGCTTTATATATTCTTTGCTCTGGCACTTTTTCAGTAGGTATAAGTGCCAAAAAGATGTTGCCCAATCATATCCAGATAATTGGAATTCGTGGTGACACAGAAGAAACATATAACTGAATCATAAAAAGCATTTTTGCAGATACAGTCCTCAGGATTCACCTGCATGCAAACAGAGGCAAATGCCTCTCTGGAAAAGGAAAGATGCCCCCTTGTGAAAGGGGTCCTAAGCTCCTGAACACACTGAGGGACTATCCTTGTGAGCTTGAACTGTTATTTGTAATTTTATAGCCTCTTTGCTGTTCAGCCCCAGGAATAGTCATGCATTTATTTGAGACGAAATAGACCATGTACATGTATGGTCTATTTGGTCCCCAATAGATATGATAGAGGGGGAAGGTGCTGCAGCACCTTATCCATTCCTCTCATTTGCATTGGCCAGCACAACACAGATTTCCATGTTATATGATGCATATTGAGATGCATAAGTTTCTCCACCCACCACATTCAGATCCATGCTGCCCATGCCCCTGAGGAAGGTTTGTTTTTAATTTGGATCTCCCACCACGATGACCTTTTCTTCAAAGAGTCTGAAGACATTTTTGTTCTATCCCGTTTCCAGTTCTCATTAATAGTTCTTAACTTACAAAGCATCTTTCATCCTTCTAAAACACTTTTGGCAGTAGGTCACAGAAAGCAAGGCAAAGGACTAAGAGAGAGGGAAAACATTCAGTATTGATTTGTTACATGAAACATGGCTGGTTAGAACAGGTAAAGACAATTAGCTTTAATTGTTCAGTACATTCTTCATCAAACACATAAGTACCTCTCAGGTTATCCTGAAGTTGTAGATGCTCAAACTTTGACGTAAAGTTTCCAATCTGGTAGATGGGATTCTTTGACAACTATTATTTCTCAGCTTTTTCCTGCAGGATATTTAGAGATCCTGTCTTGTGCCTTGATACAGAGGAGAACAAGTCATGTGATGAAAGAAAAGAAAATGGAAAACACAAAGCAATAGCTGGCATTTCTGGTATCAGCGTAACAGAGAAAGTAAGGTTTTCTTTTAACTTCAGAAACTGATTCTCTTTGGTTAAGAAAAGGTTAATAGAGGCTGAAATCTCTTTAACAAGAGTTCCAGAAACTCCTTACTAACATTGATGATCTGTAAGAAGATATGATGAGTTTAAATAGGTGGAAACTGTGTCCTTTTATTGCGAGAGCTAGCCTTATATTCCAACTTGCAATATCATCATGTTCTAATATAAACCACATGAGATCTGCATCTGGAAGTTTTAGGTCAGTGCTTTGAAGACTATGAAAAGCTTCCCATTACTATTTAAAATATTTACACTGACTGTCACTGAGCACAACAGACCTTGCATTACCAAGAAACACCAGTTTTCACAGAGCTGCATAGCCAGAAAATTCAGCACAAAACCAGGATGGGGAGAGGCTGAAGCAGTCTGCCCTGAAACTAGGAGCAGAGCTGCATGCTGGTGAGATGCATTTGGCCAAGGATGCCCTAAGAGTGAAGGTGCATAGTGAGACGAGGGGAGCCCGTGGGATGAATTTATGATCCTAAGCCTGAAGTATGAGTGGAGCCCATTCACAGCCCATTCACATTGGAGAAAATAGAAAAAAAAAATAGAGGGAATTACCTGAGGCCAGATCTGCACATTTAAGGATTATTTCTGAACAGCTGGTTACCTGAAGCACATGTATTCCCTTGTGGGCTGAGTGTTTGCCTTTCAGGGGGAGCTCTATCACAAGGCACACGTTGCTCACACAGCAGTTCTGCAACTGTGCAGCCCAGTGCAGCACGGTTTGCTCCCCTCCATCAGTATCATGGGCCAGAAATATATCTGATACAGCTTTTGCTGAGAAAAAGATAGCTCCACGGCACATGTAGTAGTGAGGCACTGCTCTGAACAGATGTTTTCAAATGTCAAAATTGAATGTTCCTGAAGTGTTCGAGCTCTTCTCTGTAGATACTTGTGATGAATATTGGTCACATCATCTGATTACTGTGGTTAAAGATTCTGTATTTTGTGGTTATAATTGGGGTAGGCTCAGTAGCTATGTACTGTGGATTCTGTGGTTAAGTTACACTATCTTTGTTGCTATCTTTGTTGGTAGTAATTTTTTGCTTTAGCACTTGTTCCTTTCCTGCCACCCACCTACTCTTTTACCCACCCCAGATGGTACTGACATTCTGCTGGATATGTAATTCTTATTTGACACAGGCCTTATTTCCCTTCTCCTTTCTGCTAATGCAGTAGAGGTGCCATTGCCAGGACCAGGGTGCCCTTTCCAGAGCTGAAATGCCCTGGCTTGGGTTGGGTGCCATGGGGCATCTGGGCAGAGCTGGAGCTTTTCTTGCCCTTGAGAACCAGCTGCTACCCATGAACCAGCTGCTGAAGAGGCACCTCCATAAAGCCCATTACACACCAGATATATTTCTAATTCATAGAGCTTGTCAATGCCTGGTGAACTAAATGAAGTGATCAGTGGGTGAAATTTGGACCCGGGTTGTTCAGAGGTTAAACTGAACTGGCACAGTGATAGTCCTAGGCTTTTGTGAACAGGCTATCTGTTAGGTGTGAGCATATGCTCATATGCCTTTTAAAAATAGTTGCTGGCAGCCCAGTCAGTAGTTTTATTTCCCTTACTAGCTGGGAAAAATACAGTTCTGAATGGAATTGTTTTCTTCTCAGATATAGTAGTTTAAGGCTTATTATCCTGAAAACTCTAATATTTGTGTAGTGAATCTGCTGACATTGGTTAAAACCACCCTGTGATGCCCCTTGGCTTCTGAAGGAACTTTCCTCCATCAAGGATTTTCCCAGAAAGCAGACGCAGATCATTGCTTAACCAGCTATACTGAGCAACTCAGAGATTAATATTTATAGTTCACAACTCTCTTGAATTCCTTACCTCACCAGGATACTTGTCAGAACAAAGTCTTTGTAAATCCCCTCCCATTTTAAAACCTGCTGATTGCCTTGCCATTATTAAAATGCAGGTTCACTTGTTTGTGCACAAATGAGATACTAAGGTGTTTGAAACAAGGTTGGTTTTAAGGGATGCATAACCAAAGTAAAACTTTGATTCCAGTGCAGGGTTTGAGTATTTGATTAAATACATTGCTAGCACCCAGATGGGTGTTGGCATAGCAAGCCCTCATGTAATATTTCAGGTGCATGTGGCTACATTGCAGAAGAGGCTGGAGACTCAGTGTAACGGGTCAAGTGGAAGAGTCTGGAAAACACATGACTCTTGATATGCGTGTTAACACTCTCTTTTTTGACAGGCTGTAATGCTCACAGAAATGTCAGAGAACCTTTGGCGAACAAAAAAGCTATTGCATCTTTACCATGTTGTTTAACTGTACTCTTTATTTGATCCCTTTGACCTCATTCTATTTTGGAGGTTTGATATGCTGAGAAGGCAACAATAATTAAACTGAAAGGATACTTTATAAAGTGATTGGAAAATGTTGAGGAAAAATTGTAAGTATACAGACTTCTTCAGAGCCTGTCTTAGAACCAGGAAGAATGTATTCATTATTTTTACCACTGAATTTAAATAATGAACAGAACCCCCCACACAGGGCTTGTACCCACTGAACTACAGCCAACTTCTGAGGAAAAAAAAAATAATGTTTTCATTAAAAGGTGTAGCTTTGCTTACGATAGTCCAGAGATCATAAATCTCCTGGGGAAGTTTGGCTAGGTTTACAGAGAGCTCAGGACAGCAAATCCTCAATTCTGAAGTAGGTGCTGCTACACAAGCATCACAACCATCAGAACAAGGGGTGAAAAAGAGCCTTTCTTCTTTTGTGGCACGCCAGGGTTGGGAAAGGGGAAGGGTGAGAAGAAAGAGCTTTGTTTTCCTCATTGTTTTCTTTGTGCCTGGTGAACGAAATGCAAGTTTTAGATAAAACACACCTGATAAGTATTTGATCTTCTGGAGCCTAAGAAGTTGTTGCTATTGAATCCCTCCATTTGGTAACAGGGTGCATTTGTAGAAGGGCAGCCTGGTTTCATGTTTTGATTTTCTGCTTCACTAGCAACAATGGAAGAGAGTGCATTTAATTGCAGATTTGCATTTAAGAAAGGGACTTGCAATGTAAGGACTATCTTTAGAAACAGAATGTGGATGGATTGTAATGCTTGCAGTTTGGGCCACTGTCCTCTGCCACATCAAAGACTTCACCTCAGTACTTTTATTCTCTTATGCTGACAGTTCAGCAATTGCACTTTGTTGCTGTTCTTCACAAGTCAAACAATGCACTTACTGTGTTTTTGCAAGAGATAGGATAATTATCTCAACTGCCAGGTGCGAAGACTGAACTTTCCTAGGCCCAATTACTGCGTGGTGAAACAGCCAAAGTCATTTCAGGCTTTTGTTGTCTCACTGACAAACTTTGGCTTCCCATCTCTTGGCATTGGGCTCTGGCTTGGCAAAACATTTATGCACCTGCTTAACTTCAAAATCATGAGCCACCACTGTCAATCTGGGCAGGTTGCCTCATTGTCCTAAGCTCTACCACACACATTGCTTCTATCAAAACAAACTAAATATGACCTCTTAGTGCCATTCTTCTGCCATTCACTCCTTTTATCCATAGGGAACTGAAGCACCGGGGCAGATGAGAGATGTGTGTAGACTGTAAGCACGGTTGAATGGAGCAGGCACACCCAAGGTAAATGTAAATTGGATGGCAGGACTAACTGCAGTAGCCAGAAGTGTGTTTCTCGCTACGCCAGCCTGTTCTTTGGACTGGTTTGGCAGTGTGTAGCAGGCTCCGTGCTGCTGTAACTGCAGTGTGATCAGCACGCCAGCTGCCCGGAGCCAGGCTGGTGAAGCACCTGGAAGAAGGAGATCCACGTTCATTTTGAGTAGGAAACTTCCTTTTAAGGCAAAGGAAGAAGGCTGAGGCTCCAATTTTGGGATCTATCTGAACACTTTTCATGTGGTCCCTGGCCCAGAAGATTAGTCTGTATCCACAAAGACAGTCCAAGACCAGTTCCCAAACACAGTCGTCCTTGCCCAAGCCATTTCTAGTGTTACCCATCTCCAGCATTATTCTTGTCTTAACCAGGTAAGTGAAAATACGCTTTTCCATACTGAAGCACTGTAATTCTCAGTCACTGTACTTATTTAAAGGAAATGGGGAAACCATGCTTCTCTTAATAAGTTATCTGTTGTTCAGATCATCGCATGTAGTTTCATGGAAATATTTGCACAGTGTGATGTATATGAGGGATCTTAAGCTAGGACACTGGCTGGCTATTGATAGTCCCTGCTAAGCAGCATCCAGGCAAAGGAGCTGCTGATGGCCACCAAGACACAGCAAGTATCCAGGAGGCAAAAAACCAGCTTGAATGTTGGTCACCACCCATTGATGGATGCTGCCACGACCCAGTGTGCCTGTTCCCCACAACTTCCCTGCAGACTGTGCGACTCATGAGCCCAGTGATGTTTTCTGAGCCCATTTCAGTTCCTGACAATTGCGCAGCTCCCTGATGTGGTTCCAGCCAGGTTTCCAGCTCCTGTCTTGCATGGTAGACCCTGCATCATCCTGATTGCTGTTCTTTCTCTCCTGTCTACTTCGAGTTATGACTCTAGTTCTTGCCTTTCCTTCTGTCCTACCTCTGTCCTCAGCTGCCTCCTCCATGCTGTTTGAGACCCCTTGGTACCTCATAGGCTTCCAAAAATTCCAAAAGCAAACATGACCCATCTGTGCTGATATGAAAATATCACAAAGCTCAACAAAACCTAGCAAGCAGCACTCAGTGACTGAGCTCAAGCATAACCTGCAGCAGCCAGGGCACAGCACTGAGTACCTTTGCTGGTGGACCAGGTGGTTCTTTAGACATTTCTACAGGTGCTGGCTTTCACATCCTCAGGATGCTGTCACTTCTAAAAGATGCCATATAAATTAAGAAGGGCCATGGTGCTGAATTACCCAAAACCTTTTTTAAATAATTCAGGAGATGCCTGTGAAAAAGTAACAAACTTCAGCAGCTGGTGGCTTGTCAGGCCAACAAAAACAGGCTGAGTGACAGCGCACCAAAATTTTTAAACTCTAATCTCTTCTGTCTCTGTAACTCTGGAAGAATCAGTGACAGACAGGATGGTGCAAAGACTAACTTTTGTCCCAGTTCTCAAGCATTTACCATTGCATTCAAAAGGAAAAACACAAAGAAAAAGCTGTTTTACCACCACACTATTTTTGAAATATGAGACTGAACTCTGAGGCCAGATTGTCTGTATTTATTTTAGAGCATTGAAAATAGTGTTAAGAGTTACAGACAATTGTTCAGAAAAAATGTTTTGTCCTTATTGAATTTACTGAAGAGGGATCATTTATTCAGGCTTCAAGTTAGAAAGTGTTGAAATATACCCTTAAAATCACCTCTATTCAGGCAAGCACTGAAACTCACAATTAGCTGTACATGAGTGAGATTTAAACACACACTAAATGCTTCCCTGAACCTCCACTGAATTTCAACTTCTGCTTTAGCATCATCCACGAACAATTTCAAACAGAAGCAAAATCTATGATGGGTCTTCCTTTGTTTCATGAGAAACACTTCACACTGCAGCAAGACACTTGTGCCTTGTTTTAGTTCTTTTCTCTATCCTTTTTTGGGATCAACATTTATACTTGAAGCACCTGATAATCTCACAGCCTTGCAACTACTTACAAATACTTTTTTGGTCCGGGACTGATTGAAAATTACTCTGGCAACATATTCGACAACAAAAGCAGCAGCTTTATATGACAGGGCTGTGGGATCAGCAGGGTGAGTGTTAGCAAAATCATAAGTTTTTGAACAGATACACAAGTGTTCTCTAAGTTGGATTTGAGGAGGAGGGGAGAACATTTTTTTTTAATATACTTTCACCTGTAGTTCTCTATAGGCTACATAAAAGCTCGAGAAATTTATTTAAGGTAAGAGAACACTCCCACGGTTCTCCCAAGTGTTGTTTTATTTCAAAAGTCATACACAGGAAATTTCTCCTCCTCATCACCTATACAAACATGAAATGAGAAAACATAAGCAGAATTTTAACAAGCTCCTGGGAAAGCTTTAAATAAAGCTGAGATGAGGCCAGGTGGACCAAAAGAAAGTGCTTATGCTGGATGGATGCTCAGCTGAGAGCCAAAAGAAAACAAAGTTATTTCCTTCATGAGCTGATGACTCAGAGGACTGGCAATGACATGGAGGACATCACGTACAAAAGTGCTATTGCTACAGATGAAGTGGTGAATAATAGCCTTAAAGCAAAACTTCCACAGAAAGTTCATTGGCTGGCATTCCCCCAAGCATCATCAGAGGATGTGACCAGCCAGTGTGTGGCTTGCTTCCCAGCTGGCTGCCTGTCTGCTCCTCCAAAGTGCCTGCACAGCCCCCGGCAAAAAGCCAGTGAAAATGGGTGAAGGACTAGCAGTATGCAAGTAGGGTGCCATGTAGAAGCTCACATGGGTGTTCTCTCTGTTATCCTTCCTGAATAAACACAGGATTTTAGCATCTAATGTTATTTAATCCAGTCCCTAGGTATCACTAAGTGTAGTCTGACCTACACACCAAAGGGAGATAAAGTCTATTCTTCAGTGTGCTCTGAGCATGATCTACCCTCTCTCATATTGCTACAAACACCCTACAGAGATGTCATTTCTCATGTAGCTGGAATCTTCTTCAACCAAAATACAAAAGGCAAGGTGATTGGGGTGTTTTTTCCACTCGTATTAGTATAGCTGCAATGTCTGTAACACCACAGCAGCCATCCTGGAGTAGTACAAGGGCCACTATGCTCAGTAACCCCTCTTCAGGATGGGTTACCAGCAGATGCTTTGGGAACGCATGTAAGAAACAGCACCAATCTAGACCAACTATTTGCCTGATATTACCATCTCAGTGTCTGCCATGTAGAGATCGGTTGCTTTGAAAATTATAGTTGTCTCACTGCATTCAACAGCAACTGAAGGACCTTAAAAATGTCAGTCTGTTTTGTTGTTGTTCGTTCTTTTTTTTTTTTTCTTTAAGATTACATCCACTATATTCAATTTGGTCTCCATAGCATTTGGTAACAATGTTTACCACAGCTATTTTTTCAAGAACAGACACTTCCTCATGTTTGTTCTAAATCCACATTCATTAGTCACTGGGCATCCCCCTCTTCTTGAGCTGTTACAAGGAATATTCTCTTCTCCATCACGATCTTCACACAGCACATGATTTTATATGATGTCTTTTACCACCTCTGAGGTGATGATGTCTCATCATCTAGTAGCTGCTGTAATAAGTAGCAAGCTGGACTAATGGGAAAACAAACTGCACACCCTTGAGTTACTGCAAGTGTTCTAGTGTCTCAGTTGTTGAAACTGGACAAGAGAAGCTGCAGAAGGATGGATTTCTTTTCCAGCAGTGTAGGAAGTATTGCTTTCTAGCATGCATTAGACCTCCCACAAGATTTCTCTGAGTAATTGTTTGACAATTTCAGGTCCAGTGATAGTCCTAAATAACATGCAGTCCCATGCCATTTTAATACAGAGGATAACACAACCAGGACTGAGTCTCCAGTTCTGAAGCAATCCCAGACATCAGTAGGCAGCAGGCTCTGCAGCATATTTCTTGACTGTGTTATCCATGTGCATAGAAAGTTCAAGACATCAGACATGCCACCACATGCGGCCATGCTGGGTCAGCACCCAGTAACGCTGGCTATGCTGAAATGCCACCAAGGTCTGGGACACCCATCCCCTCCAGAGTGCTGCTGGGGACCAGAATGGTATCTCTGCAAACCACCTTTTACTGGGAAATGGTTTTCCTCATTGCTTCTATAACCAGAAATGCATAAGAAAGACTTAAAAGAGGGTTCTGTTTTACTTAGATGATGAAGGAAAAGTATTTTCTTTATGAAAAAAAAAAAAAAAAAAAAAGATGCAAGAGGTTTTCTCAATTATTAAAGCACCCAAAGGGTTTTATTGCTAACCATGGCAGCTAAAACCTTGCAGGACCAGGAGGCCATACCTAGTCTGTAGTATCCCTCCTGAAGTGGCACCCAAGTTCCACATCTGGGCAAGCACTGGTCATGTACAGTTCTTTGCTTGGCTGCAAAATGACACAGAGATGCAGAGAGTCTGGGGATTTCTCAGCCCAGATGTGCCTTGCTCTGACCATAACAGGTCAGCACAGCTTCTCTCTGGGCTAAACATAGCTTAAGGTGAGTTTACATTTCATGAGGATAGTGGCTTATCAAGCCCAATGCAGACTCCTCCTACAGTAGCATGTGGTAAGGGGATTCCCAGGTGCATCGAGGCTATGGATAGACATCTGCAACTTTGACGCATCAGCTAGTGACACACAAAGACAAAAAATATAAACAAAAAGACCTCCAGTGATCCTGAAATCCATGTTCCAGTTCCCTTTTCTTCAGAATTTCTTTCTCTACATCCTCTCTTATAACAAACTTGGGCTTGCTGGTGATGTTTCTATAATCTAGATCATGCCTGCCCTGCAGAACATACTCCTTATCCCCTGATGTTCAGGGAACCATATTTGTCAAGATCCTGCACCCAGGCCCTCACAAGCAAACTCACAGCATCTGATCTGAGCCTGCTACTTTCTTCTGTTATAGTGGCTAGGCTACATTTTGGGGCTGAATATTTCTTTTGTTCACTGAATAATGGCAATTTCAGTTAGCCAAATTGTAAACTTGGTCTGAATCAAATCACGCTAAGGAATGACTATAGAACAGAAAAACACAAATTCCACATTTTTCTGAAATTAAAGATGTAGTTTAGAAATGCTTCAGTTGTTTTTCAGCTTATGTAAATGTAATAAGAATCAGTACGTGTAACTCCTAAAGAAAAAAAAAAACAAACCAAAACAAAAGCAAAAATCCCAACCAAACAAAAAGCACAAAAGGAAACAAAAAATATTAATAAAATGTTCTGTTTTCCAGTATTTTGCTAGCATTGCACAAATCAGTCATTTGATAGCTTTTGAAAAGAATGATGATAAGAACGTCAAGAAGGAAAAAATGCAAGGAACTCAAAGAAAGATGACACTTGACTAGATATTTACTTGCAACAGAACATGTATTGAAACCTATTAAGACACTGTTCTTTCCCTGTCTCACTATTACTCAAACCACAGGCAATACAAGTGGAAAGACACAGAAAGGAAAACAAAAAATAAAAATAATGTGGGGGATTCCCTGCTGCAGTTAAGTCATCTGTCATTTCCAGATTTTTAGAAATTCTTACCACGGGATACTAAAGAAAATGAAATATCTCAGCACCTCTGGGGATCATTGCAGGAGCAAGGAAGCTAATTTCCCTTGAAGTAGCAGCACTGCAGCAGAAGTCAGATGCTTTTTGGGGCAGAGAAAGGAATGAACAGGTATTCATCACCCCCATTCTAGAGACAGTGGGTTAGGGGAGCCAGGAGTATCATCGGGCCTGGAAAATTTCCTGATCCAGATCATTAGCAGTTTATAAAAAAGGTATGCATGGGATGACACCAATCCACATAATTTCTGCAAGCTCCAGGGTTTGAGTTTGGATCTGTGATTTAAATAACAGATGGGTAAAATCACATGTAACCAGGCAGCTCCCTAGTGGCTGTATACATGTGGATGTTGGAGAGCATATGATTTTCCAAGCTAAGGTCAGCACTAACCTAAGCTCAATTTTTCCTCCAGATCTGCTTTTTTTTTCTAGTGCTATCATGCAGCTTAATTTTTTTGGCTTGTTCCAACCCCTTCTGCTCAAATCACTCCCCTGTAGAGGATCCTTCCAATTCAAACAGGGGAGTCACATGGCTCCAGAGCTCCACCATTTCTGGAAGATGAGAACATACCTCAGTGAGGTGTGGAAACTGCTGTCTGTCATGTTAATGAAGCAAAAAGCAGAGATCTGCAGTATAAATCTGATGGTACCATCTGGCTCTCAGCATACTGGAGATAACCACTCTGGTTTGTAAAGAGTTTAGTACAGCCATTAACTTTTGAAGCTACTCACCCAATAAAACAATTTATAAATTATAAACAAGAAGCCTCTAGTACTTTTTTAAAGTTATGAAATTGGGTACTATATTTAATGTAGCTTCAGTATATCACATTTAGTTCCTTTAATGGGTTTTATACTTTTACTTTAGATATTTATGACTCTTGGAACCGGCTAAAGATTAGAAGCAAACCACAACACAGACACAGGCGGAGGGGGTGGGGGCAGGGCAGGGAGGAGGAGCAAATTAACTTCTCTAGCAAGATTCAGATCTTGTGAGATGGGGTTAATCTAGTGACTATTTGGGGGCTGGCTGTTGGGACCCCCTCAGCTCTGAAGGAGCATCCTCTGCTGGAACCTGCTACACCATCAAAAATGTAATGGGTGGTGGAGATGTGTCAGCAGGTAAGGCTGCAGGAGCAAAACCTGTGTGACTCCCCTCAAGTGCCCTGCCTTGTGTTAGGCATTTAAGAGTCCTATGGTTTCTTGCTCCACTTTCATCCTTTATATTTTGTACATACTCAGGTATATATTTACATCTTAAACACTGAACTGAGAATGCCTAAATATGAAATGAAAACGCCCAAATAGTTTTTATTCAAAACACACTGGGCAAAGTTTCAGTGTTGTCTGAACACTGGAGTTTGGGGTTTGAAATTATTCCTGGAACTCAACAAAATTTTAAGGAGGATTTCAACAGAGCTGTAATTTCAGTAAGGATTGATTTCTCACACTACTCCTGCAACACAGAGGCATATCCTAATTTCTGTCTCCCTAATTTCCATTAAGGAAAATGACCATGCAGGTATTTGAAAGTGTACCCAAACTGCTGTCTGACTGTGAGCTGTTCTGTGCTCCATCACACCTTACACCCTTACGGATAACACCTAGGAACACAAGCACTTTCCTACCACTTCCACCAGTTCCCAGTGGTTTGGTTAGCATTCAGCAGGTAGAGAAGAAGCAATGGGCTGATGAGCTTTGTTAATTGGGAAAGAAAAAAAAAAGTGCAAACTGATTTTTGGGCATCGTACCTAGCAAAGTCTAGTAACTGTATAACAAATATGTATTATGCTAGAAAGAGTAGACTCGCAGGCGCCAGGAGTGAAACATTATCCTTTTCAGACAAAGTCTCAGACAAAGATCTTTATCTCAGAATGATATATGGGATATATTTTTGAGATGACTCCACATAATACCTTTATTATTGTTGAAGTTTAAAAACTTAAAAGGGGGAAAAAAAATCATATTTGTCCTTTGTTACTTATCCAAATATGGGCAGGAAACTTCCGATAGGACTAAGCTTATAAAGAAAAACACCATTTGCCTAAAATAGCACCAATATTTATAGCATTGAGGGGGCATATATGATGCAACTGTAGAATTGGTTTGAAGAGCCAAAACCTGCTCTTGGTTTCAGACTGCTAACGTAGCTCCACTGAATACAGAACAATTGCTCTGTGTGTACTTGGGTTTGCCAGTGAGGGAATCAGGACCGCAGTTTCTGACAAAGATGAGAAATTCAGATTAAACTGAAAATAGCATAACATTATTAATCATAATTCTTCAAGATAAAGTTGATGAAGATCAGTTTTCAGGAAATTCAGAACTGTACCAGAATATTAACACTTTGTGCTCCACTGCCAGGAAAAGAAAACAGTTTTAAACCAAGACATTGGTAGTGTCCCTGTCAAGGAAATGAGATATCCAAGGCTTTGCCTCAGAGTTTTCCTGTTCTTTAGGAGCATCTGCTTGAGGATGGGCAGTCTTTCAGGGGATTATGCTACTTAGTGATCCTTATCTGGAGGATCAGCAAAACCAAGAAGTAGTGTAGAAGGTTTTCCCTTGCATGGAATGAGGAGGGCAGGCTGCTTGCCTTCCCACAGCTCTCAGTGGTGGGCTGGGTGCAGCCAGGAATCACACTGGGAGGAATGTGCATTAGCACAGCTCTGCCATGCAACCCTTGGCATCTGTGCATCTATTGGATCTTGTACCACTCTTCTGGCAAACATGGGACATGCCCTTCATGATGGTCAAGATCTATTGCCCTATTCTGCAAGTGTCCCACTGAGTGTTACATGTCAGACAAGACAGTGTAGGTGCTCATCCAGCACAGACTCCATCTTATCAAAGAAACAACTAACAGGATTCCTGTATCTGTATGCCATCCATGTGCCATGCCACTTGGAAGGGCTGCCATTTTTCCATTTCGTAGGACTACTGCTGGACAACACCTATGATGTACATGTCTTCCCTGGCCAGGGGTCTTCCAACAACAGCAGGATGTATTTGCTTTCCCTCAGATGCTAGACACATTATCCACAAGTAAAAGCTGAAAAAAAATCTGAAAATATCCACATGAGCAAAATGTGGCTAGGCTACACCTGCTCATACAATACTATCCATCCCCTTTCAGCCACCTGTATTTTTTTCAATGGTGGCTTGAATATTGCTGAGGTTCAAAGAACCTCCATTCATTGGAGGGTGCTGCAGGATGAACAGAATACTTTTGCCCACCACTGCCAAACATGCCTTGGAGCCCACTGTACTTTGCACTGTGTCCACAGGGAGGCTGGATCACCATTGCCTGCTGAGCTGTTGCAGGACTCACTCTTCCAGGTCTTCCTCACCCACTGTGAGACTGCTTCGTGCTGTGACACTTATGGCTGCAATGTTGGCCAACACAGGGACCACACCAGCTCCTCTTGATGAGAGTGTCAGATTCTCCATGGACAAAACGTCAACTATCAGTGTCCTCGTGAAGGTCTTAGAGACCTCTACTCCTCTGTATGAAGATACCTAACCTTTGTTAGCCTGGTCACTCTGTTCTAAAAACCCTCACAAAGCTATGTATGAAAAAGGTTGATTCTGCTTTAAGATAACACATAGACTTTTCTAGGCTAAATAAAACAGAGGGAGACAAGACTGCGTGGGTGGCCTGGTCAGGTCCAAACCACTGGCTGTTAGATTGCCAGTGTGACAAGTCCAGGCAGGGCTCGTCTGGACTGGCAAAGCCTGGAGCCCGAGGTCAAGGCCTCTGCTGCCAGCTGTCTGTGGGATGGGGCTCCTCACACATTTTCAGTAGTAAAGTATAAAAGGGCCCCACTGGTTGGAAAAACTACTGTGGCGCCTTGGCATGTGAATGGTGCATGGTAGAGCCAAGTGAGATGGATGAGTCCAAAAGCTGATTCTTACCTCGTGGTGCCTTTTTTGCACCTCACACTGCTGCTTTGCAGTCTTCAAAATCTGTATGCAGGCACCTGGCTTGAGAATGCGCATGGCTGTGTGGGTCACTTCATGGTGGAGGTACTATTGGGCAAAGGGAGCCCTGTTTTACACAGTCTTTCTGCTGCCTGTGGGATTAGTGGTATATCACTTCAGCTATGCCCAGCTTTCTTTGACAAAGACACTAAAATGTTTAAGCCCAGATCTGATGGTCAAAAAGACTACTGTGAAACTGTGAGCAAACTAATCTAACAGCGTAGACTTCAACCTGAAGTGTCTCTGCAGGCACTGGAGACTGAATAGCCAGTGGTTCCAAAAACATATTATTCACTCATCATCTGCAGCAGAACCTACACACACTTTATTGCACAATTCTGAAAACTGTCTGCATTTGAGAAGTGGTAGCAACTGATGTGAACCTTACCTGTGAGGGCAGCACAAGAAGGGGTGGGTCAGTGAAGGTATGTCTCAGTTGTCTTTGTCACAGTGTCATAAAAATGTGGAAGGAAATAATCGATCATGAGCTCTGGTAATCGAATGGCAAGGCCATTAACAAGGCAAAAGAGATCCTGAGAAGCAAGTTGTGCAAGGCTTATAATCTGGCAGGACCCATCAATAGCAGGGAGTCTGGTAGAAGACTGTTGTGTGCACCGCTGCTCAGAGGGAAGTGTGAACACAGCTGAAAAGCTTTGTGTCCACTTTCCCTCATCAGGGCTTCTAGTCTGGAGCATTTCTTTTTTTGGGGAAAAAGCCAAATCAAAATGAGGCATCAGTAAGAATGAGCTGAAAGTGCTCAGGACTGGAGCTGCTGAAACACTCACTGTCATCCACCATCTACCAGTTAAACCTGACATGGCTTTGCCCCAGGCATCTCACTGGCAGCAGGACAAGACAGTGGCCCAGCCTTTTATGTTCAAGATGAGAAACTTATTTTGTGAAGGAGAAATGCCCTTTCTTTTTTGGGAACCAAAGGGCTGGGAAAGTCCTTGCCCATCCCCAGTCACCTGCAAGGTGCATGGCGTGCCTTTGGGTGGTAGTAGCCTCTGCTCACATGCAGCAAGCATTGCACATTGCATGCATTTACAATGATGGAAGCAAAACAAAGAGATTGGAGCTGGCCTTGATGAAAAATGTCGTCTTTGCTTGCCATTCCACATGAAAAAGACTTCAATCATTTTCCTGATAACTGTTTGGGTCTCGGTGCATTTGTAAGCCCAGTTCCATTGAACTTAATAGGAAGAGTAGTAGCATGCGATCTCTAATTAGACAGCATTACATCACACCCTGTGCAGATGTCTCCACTACCAAACACAAAGAACTGCTCTTTCTTTGATAATTCTGCAACTGATAACTTTATAATGCTGTAAAATAACATTTGCCTTGGTGAGGATGAATGTGCAGCAAACCGGTACATCACTGTTAGCTCCTCCTCAATGTGTACTGCCCCATGTGTTTTGACACACCTCTTTGGTCCCTGACGTCTCAAAGCTGGAGTTAGTGTGTGCCTCCTGGTGCAGCTCTGAGCAGAGCAGGAGGAAACTGCCACATGGTGAATAGCATGGGGAAATCTTACGCCATGGAGCTAATCCTTAGGGGTGTAGGTTCTCCTTAGCTGCCTTCTTCCTCTGTCTACGTCTGAAATATGATTCGGAAACGTGACCACAGCTCAGGCAGATGTACCCAAGCAAGCTTTACACTAACCAGGTCACACACCAGTAGCAAGGAAACTGCAACATTATGGTATGCACTGGGAGAAATCTCCAGGAGCACTGAACACCTGATGGTGAAACCTCCACTATAAAGCTGTGTAATGCTGCAATATCCTCACTAGCTGAACTAGAGCTGTACTGCTGTCATACTTCTGTCTGCTATATTAGTTATATTCCCTGCTTCACTATCTGTACCTTTTCCTGTTCTCTGCTTCACTATCCATAGGTCTCAAACTGCATTGGCCAGTGAGTATGGAGATGAGGGACAAAAATGTATCTGTTAACTCTCAGCTGATTTATTTAGTACATGAATATCCAAAGAATCAGGGAACAGACAGGAACAGCTGTGCTGCGTAATCGGCTCAGTGTTCTGCTTAATTACACAAGTGTAAGGGTGGGCTTTCATTGCAAGTAGCACAGCTGCTTGAAGATGGTGCCATTGCTGGCTATTCATCACTACTCCTGTGATGAAGGTCATGGCTGCCCCAGGACTATCACTGCAAGGGGCCATGGACATGAGAAGGTGGGCATGAATGCTACCAATGCAGACTAGTGGTACCATAAATAAGCCTTTCTCAGAGGTAAGGAACAAAGAGCTTCCACATGAGAAGAGGAAAACAGGCTATGCAACAAAAAAAAATACCAACATTACATAACTTTGGGCAATCAAGTGATGTCAGACTTAACAGCCTTCAGACCCTGACCTGACAAAGCTGTTATAATTCCCTGAATACCAGTGGAGTGCTTTCAGAGTCAAGTTCTGACATGTTATCCCATGTTGCCTGGTGGTTTGCTTAATACAGTTCAGCGAAAGAAAAGAGCTATATAGAAGTTATTTGCCTTACTGTGCAGCCCCATTGTGTGATGTGTAGTGAGGTGGGGGACTCAGATGCTGTCCACATGGCCCACAGTCATACCAGAGCAAAACAACCACTGTGTCTGTCCATCTCTGGGAGCATTTTGGGATCATGAAACCCAGAGACAACCCAGAAACAAAGTGAAGTCTGTGAGAAGTGTCAGGGAAACTCAAAAAAGCCACATGGTTTGATGGGATGACACATCACAGCCTTACCAATTAATCATCAGGCAGAGATCTGATTGTGCGGGTGCATTTTTCCTGTGATTTTCAGCACCCTGCAGACAGATCATCAAGTCTCTCTGATTCATGGGGTTGTGCTTTCAGACTCAGCCCCACATTGTCTGCCATAGGTGAGAGGAACCATAGTGAAAAACTTTCAGTAAGCCCTCACCAAAGGCCCAGTGCGTGGTCCTTCAAGCATCTGCAAAGACAGCTGGTGTTATTCCTGGGATACCTCAGGTGTAAGCCTCCAGATCTAGACTGGTTTGTTTTTTCATGTCTAACTGTAGTGGGCATAGACAATAGAAAGGGCGTTACATTCTGAATTTTTTTAGTCTTTTGAAGAACAGTTCCCATACTTAAAATACTGCAGGGATTTCCAGTACAGCTTCACATGGAAGAAATTTTAAAGTATAAGAATTGTACAAGGGTCCTGGGAGGCCAGAGTGAGCAGCAATGCTGGGCATCCCGGAGACAGTTTCTCAACCCCTCCCATAAACGATGCATAAAAGGGAGGTTAAGAGGAGAGGCAGCTTCTTCCCAGCACACATCCTGCCCCTGTGTCCTAAACCTTGTGCTGGCTCTGTGCTGGCTCCTGAGCCTTCCTAGGAACTCAGTAATAGGTTTTAAACATGGCTATTGCATTGTGTCCTCCAGGATTGCACTGGAACCAACAATTTGAATCACTTTAAGCTCTCACAGTTATTTTACAAGTCCCAGGGTGAATTGTTTTACTACCTTAGGAACCAATCAACTAGAATTTTTCTTCTTACAGTTCGGTGTGCATTTCTTCCCATGTTATGTACACGTCCCTGTCTTTCATCAGTTGCCCAAGGTTTTTGCTTTTACATCTAGTTACCACTGGGGCTATCAATATTTGTTTTCACTTTCTTTAATATGTGCACAAATGACTCAAATTTAGTGTAATGATGATTACATGTAGCAAATTTAAACTTCACTCTACTTGGCTCAGAGTAGGAAAGTCAGGGTAATGTGTAAATTGTTAAGTCATTGGGTCTGCCTTTATATTTGATACATAGGCTCCAGAAGAGAATTTATATGCCAAAGGCCAAAAAATTAAATCCTTAAACCTCCCACTGAGATGCCACCCTAAAAGTAGAACTGCCTAAACTAGATATCCCACTTTCAGACAGTAATTTTCTGCATACCTAAGTGGAATCACACATTGCTTTTTACTTTTTGGCCATAACAAGCAGTCCAAAAATAAAAAAGCACTGTAGGCATCTACAAACTGAATGATCTCAATCGGTCTCAAAGACTGGGACATATCCTGACACATGAGTGCATATGTGAGAACAGGGCTCACACAAAACATGGATGGAGGGGGAGAAATGTGTCCCTTTTTCCCCATTGTCTAGTCCCCACATACAGCAATGTGGAAAAAGCAGATTCAAATCACTTTTCTTCCAGAAGATCAGGAGGTCTCCTTTCCATCTCCTACATCCTAGAGCATTGCATTAACTTTACCATTACAAGGTCCCTGTACTTGTGTTCTCCTTCAGAAGGAGGAGCTGTTTCTGCCTTGTGAAAAATGTTTGAATTCTCATTGTACCTGGCTCTCAAAGTCAACTCTCCTGTGTTCCCATGTAAACAACCTGACTACCATCTGCCTCTTTTTAGACCTATCAATGTTAAATTAATTTCTCTGGAGATTCACATGGCATCTTGATTATAAATAACCTGTCTGTCTGTCCACCCAACAGATGGAAACCCAAATATGCACTCCCATCCAAAGCACTTTCTCTTGTAGGACCTCCTTTTAGGTGCTTGCCTGAGGTACCTAAATTAAAAACTGAGATAGATTTTCAATAAAATCATGAAAGATGGCAAAATACCCACAGGACACTTCATACCTTACATGGACCAACACACATGAAGGATGCATATCTGCACATCTGGAGAGACACTCAGAGCTTCAAAGCCAGGTGCCTCTGTGTGATGCCTGAATGGGGGCCAGTTCTCAACCTTGGCAGCCATATACAAACATACAGTATTTCAGGGGAAGTCAATACCTCTTTCCAGGATTGTGGGCAATTACAGCACTAATTCCCTCCCCTAAGTGCCCAGTGGAAATATACAGACGTCAGTGCATGGCTGTGCACCCTCTGATTCACCAGCCTCCATATAGAAAACAGCACCTTCCTTAAGCCTGAAATAATGTGATTGTTTTGTTTTGCCAGCAACATCCAGAAGTACCACTTCAGCTGTCTTTAAAAGACAACATTATCGTTGTCCTGTTCCTATGCAGGGTTCCCTCTTGAATGATTTTCTTTGAATCTGTGTCATCTCTCGTGCTGAAGTCTTCATGGCAGAAAAACACAATCCATGACCCTTAACCAGGGTGTCTGGAAAAAAGATCCTTGCATAGAGCAGGATTTCTTGTCCTTCTTGGGGCCTCCCTGGGATGTCTCACCCACCAGAGTTGAAATGCTAGTGGCAGGAGCTGTAGGTTGATAGCGTGGACCAACAAAGCTGTCTGGAGCAATACTTTTCCCTTTTTACCAACAGTGGGAGTAAGAGCTCTTTGCCCTGTACAGGAACCAACAGGCAATGCCAGGGTCCCACTCTATGCCAGCATTATAGTCTATGATTCAGTATCTCCACTACAGTTTGCAATACAGAAATTACATCACTACAGATATAAAAAACGCAGGCTTTTTGTTGCTGTTGTTGAGCTTTTCTTTCTCCTATCACACAGCTTGAGCAACCTGATATTTTTGCCCCTTTAGATTTAGTTGCTGGTGAGATGCTCTATCAACAGGGTGTAAAAAATTGCCTGTACTGTCAATTCACTAACAATTCATGGCTGAGGCATGCTGGGGTGAGAGCTTTAGCTTTTTGGAGAAATGAATCTAAACATCTGCTTAGACATCCCCATGGATGTAGCACCCAGGAGCTGCAAGCAGACAAAAAAAAAAAAAAGAAAAAAAAAGAATAAAGGTCCTGACCTGAGATGGTTCAGTTTAACAGTGGGACACATAGCAGGTGGATACAGAGACATGAGGAAAACCGATAGCATAGAGTGTAGATCAAGATTCTAAACCAAGGGACTGGTCTAATCTTTGCCAAATTTTCTGTAGGCATCATGGTGAAGAGGAGTTTTGATGATACAAAGGAAAACAATAAGGTAACATTCAGGGTGTTTAGAAAGATCTTCTATGCATGAGGGGCAGCACTGGAAAAATTGTGAAGTCAGTTTGCCAGAGAATGGTATGACTGCTTAGAGAAGGGTTTTTTGGTTTTGTTTTTGTTTTCAGAGAAAGATGACCTCACTTAAAATGTTAATGAGTCCTGGTTCATAATTGCTGGGCAGATTAGTTGTATGAGGGGGTGTTTGTACCCTTATCACTAAGGCAGTGGAGATGGTCTTTACTGCAACAGTTCCAGTGAAATACGGATTTGACTTTGAATATACAAAGAGTTAGTTTCCTTTTCTGTTAACTCTGCTGAGAGTACTCAAAATTTCAGCTGCCAAGAAATGTCAGAGCAGAGGTGTAGAGAAAAATTGTTTTGTTTTAAATCCATTTCCGCAGTGTTTCTAATGAATCTTTTTTAAAGAGAATTTTATGACTATGTGGAAATTTCAAGCAGTTATTAAGAATAACATTCACACTACCAGTGGGAATCTGGATTATATTTTTTTTGTAGAACAGCACAGTGGAGGCTGTATCCTGCAGTTCCCAAGACGAAAAGGGAAAGAAATTATGCTTTCTACTTTTTTTCTCATGAGGCCAGTGCAGAGAAGGCACAGTTGCACAGTTGTAGCAGTCCTCAATAAAGCCAAGAGGTTGTGAAATTCATGAGCACATTTGTAGTCAGAAAAAGTGATGCAGCTTGCATATCTGCTTGGTTTCCGCAATAGATTACCCACTTCTCATGAACCCATATGAGAGAAGGAAACAGAGCCAGACATCACCTTGTCTCCTCCAATTTGCCATGCAGCTCTGGCAGGTAGGCATCTCCAGACACCACCTGTAGGCAAAGAAGAAACCACCAGGGAATTCTTTACTGTATTCAGCTCTGGTTGATACAATTAGCAAGAGTCAATTACAAAAAGTAAGAAATAGGCAGAAGGTATTTGTTTGGTTTATCAGTGTCAAGGTAAAACCAATCTAAGGACAATTTTTATTTTAATAAAACCATCTTCCCAAGACTTATTTGCTGTTGGGGTATAGACTCAAGTCTTAGGGGTCTTAGGAGTCTAGACACCTATAAAGAAAGCAGACCTTTTCCCTTTTCTTATTATGGTTATGTTAAAAATGGAGCCCTTTCCTCTTCCATTGCTCCCCCTCAGAGGGACGGAAGAGATGTCTTTAGTCTTGTCTATGTCTTATAGACACTTTCTCTTTAAGAATACTGGATTTTGTTCCTTCCCTTCTGATCTTTTCCCTCCTCTGCATATTCTTATTTTGTTGTTGTTCTGCAAGGTATTTAAGTACGTGCTTAACTTCAGGCCTGTCAGTGCACTATTCATGTATAAATAAGTGTTTCACATTTATCTTGTTGCATCAGACCTGGGACTCCCTCTGCCTTTTGTTTTTTGGGTGTTTTTTTTTTTTTGGGGGGGGGGGGGGGGGTGGTTTTTTTTTTTTGTTTTTGTTTTTTTTTTTTTTTTTTTTTTTCTTTTTTTCTTTTTTTTTTTCT
>JAAGNO010016385.1:27028-48217 GCA_033439905.1 Ceryle rudis | reverse complement strand
ACAGACACAGTACATCCATACCTCTCCAGAAGTAACCCAACCTAGAAAAAAACAACCAGCACTAATCCCTAAGATAGCCTGAGGGGGTTCATAAGCGGGGGGTCAGGCAGCCCCATGCCCTCCCCCGGTGGGACGGGCCAGCCGGAGGGGAGCTGCGGGGAGCCGGGCATTCCGTAGATTTCATCTGTCACCCGTCTGGGGACAACGTTTGGGAATAAAGGGAGAGTTGCGAGTTTCCCCGCCTAATCCCGGAAAGGAAGGAGAGCTGCGGAGGGCAAATACGACCGCCTGCTCCGTTGGGTCCCGTTCCCCGCCTCCCGCACCTCCAGCTCAGCTTCTTCTTGTGATGCTGTCGGGGGACGGGATAGGGGCTTTCGGCAGAGCTCCTGCCAGCGCTGCGGGGCTATAGCCGTAAGAAATGAGTCTCCACTGTCTCTCCTCAGACTAGCCTTGGTTCAAACCAGCGAAGTCTGATTCTTCACATCTTGAAGGATGCGAGTAACGTAGTGCTCCGTGTTGTGGTACCCACCTGGGCACTGCTATCTCCTGGAAAAACAGCCTGAGGAACCGACCTGTCGTATGTCATTCTACTTTACACTGTTTGCAGACTATTCTTCAGCCTCCCTTCCTGCAAGGAGTGTCAAAATAGCATCTTTTGTTTCTGTTACGAGTTAATGCCAATTGTTCTTATCAAAGTGATGATCTGAAAGAGGCAGAGCACTGTAGAATAAGTAATTTTACAGTGACATTTGATGTTATGGTTGTTGTAGGGGGTGGCTAATCAGGGCTTATTGCTGCAGTGCATAGGTGACAAATCTGACCAGGTTCTCTCTTTTTGCAGGGTAGAGTGATCCCTGTGGAGACACGCTAAAGGGACCACCCCCCATTTCACATCTCGCTAAGTGGACTATGTTGGCAGGAAGATGTTGGCTCGGAAGAGTATCATTCCTGAAGAGTATGTGTTGGCACGGATCGCTGCTGAGAACCTGCGCAAGCCACGCATCCGAGACCGGCCGCGCAAAGCCCGCTTCATCGCCAAGAATGGGGCATGCAACCTGGCACACAAGAACATCCGCGAGCAGGGGCGATTCCTGCAAGACATTTTCACCACCTTAGTGGATCTCAAGTGGCGTCACACGCTGGTCATCTTTACTATGTCCTTCCTGTGCAGCTGGCTGCTCTTTGCCATGATGTGGTGGCTGGTGGCTTTTGCCCACGGCGACATGGACCCAAGCACAGAAAGCACTGCAAACAACACAAAGTGGACACCATGTGTGACGTGTGTCAGGTAAAGTACAGTCGGGGGGATGAAGAAACGGGGGGAACAGAGCTGCCTGCTGTCCTGACGATGCCTAAAATGCAGCGTTTGGTTTACATGAGCCATTGTGTTTGGTTGAGACAGTTGAAAAGTGCAGTGTTTTCCTCTAGATTACATAAATTCAGCAAGCCTTCTGGGCTTGGAAAATACTGTACTGTAGATTTCTTTGATTCCTTACAGGATCTGAAAGAGAGGGAGACCTGCTGCTTTTCATGTGTCTCCACACTCTGTGGGTAACATACCTTGCCTGTCGAGGTAAGAGCCTGCTACAAGAGTGGGTATGTGTTATATGTATTGTAACGTTGTCTACAGCAGTGGGAGCATCCCCAGCATGGTGCGAGCCACTTGCTGCACTAGTGGCCACACCAGGAGCGGTGCCTGTGGCCATGGGTGTCAGGCAGGGCTAGCAAGAAGAGGGCTACTTTGAGCAAAACTAGATGTCTTTTAAGATGACTCTCATGGGTCAGCCAAATATGGGGTGCTTCAAAATACCTCGATGAAGCCACATGGTGTGCATGGTGCGTCGGACAGTGAAAGCTTAAGAGACTGCTAGATTAAATGTCACCTGTTAAAGTATTTTACTCTCCATCCCTAAAATCATGACAGTTTTCAAGGCACTGATAAACTGGAACATATATACACGCAATGGAAGAGTGGTTGTTAATTGGAGGTGGGGTAAGCAATAAAGTCACTTCATCATCACATCAGTAAAATCTCTTTTATAGCACTAGGTTTTTAAGCATAAACATCCTGATTTGGTACCACCAGGCTGCCCAGGTCAGCTGCCTTTACACATTGCAGTGCTGTGAGGGGGAGCTGCAGGTACTCTGAGACATCAGAGTATCCACTTCCCTTTTCTCCTTTCTCCTGCACATAATTCTGAGATACCTCACCAAGTTTGAAGGGACATTGTATCTGGCTTGTGAGGGAGTAGACATCTCATTCTCCCTTTATTTTGTCACTTCTTTTCTAAATGGTGATCTTCCAAGCTGAAGGTTGGAAAATGGTGATTTTCCAAGCTGTTAGGTTGGGGTGTTGGGGCAGGGGGAGGGATGGGGGAGATTGCGCTGTTATTATTTTTTTTTCCAATAACTGTCTACAAGAAGTTGCCTCTGAAATGAGATGTCATGACCCAGCTTGCATCCGCTGGACTGTCACCCCCAGCATTTCTAGAATTTGTGGGATTTGTCCAGCCCAAATTAACGTAGGTTCTTCAGGGTCAGCTGGGGGGACATCCCTCCACTTGGTTGGCAGTCCCCTTGGCTTGGCCCAACCCCATGGAGCTCCCCACGGGGCTCTTGCAGAGCCTGAGCTGTCTGCCAAGGGCTTCATGCTGCTGGGACAAGGCAGGACCCATGGAGGTGGCTCTGCCCTTCACTCCCTCCCTGTAGCCCTGGCTGTGGCAGCCCCACACTGGCAGCTTTTCCAGAATGGCTGCTAACCTCTGCTTCAAGGACAGCCTGGAGGGGTCTGAAAATGCAGAGCAAATGAATCACTGTAACTTTCTGGTTTAGCCCATGACAAAGAACACATGTCACTCCCTCCTGCAAGCACCTGTGGTGGTTCAGCCAACAGCAGCTCAAGTGTCCATGTCCAAGACATGGAAAATCTTTTCCTTTCATAATAAAATACTTCATATTGTTAAATCTGGCTACCTCTTTGGACAAAGTCATGAAATAACAATATGATCGATTACATTTTTAAGAATGGTGAGCTGTTGAATGTAAAATATGTTTTATATTGCAATAATATATATCCCAAAATAATGGCAAGTGTGTTTTAACCTACTTTCCTGAGATTTAGGCTCACAGACATTACAGGAGAGCTTTCTTGGGTAGGTGCCATTACGGTTTTATGGGAAACCTGGTTTTGGACATTTTAACCAGTGTCTAGGACTTGCACAGCAGTTTATTTTTTTTAAGTACTGCAGAAATTTCTAAGTCTCACAGATCTTTGCCACAGAAAGCAAACATTATCCAAAGAGGAAAATTGTTACACAGCTCTAAGGGGAAGGACCTGGGAATGGTGTGATTTGGAGTTTCTGGCTCCTTCTTCACATGGTTAAAATGCTGTTAGAAACTTGCTGCTTCAGTTACTTCCACTGTAAAAAGGTGGATTCTCTTTTATTTCTCTCTTATTTTTTAATGAAGGAGTACTGTTAAGGAAATCAGAATATTTCCTTCACAAAGCTTTAAGCTGAATTCAGTTGAATTAAGTTTAAATCATAAGCTTAATTCTGCATGTAAATATTCATGAACATAAGAAATCATCCCATGGATTCTGTTTATTAACAGCTTTGTCCCTGATTTCTTCAGAGTGAAATGCATAAATAAACTCCTCAATATAAGGGAATCTGCCAAAAATTAAAAAAAAAAGATAGAAAAGGGGGGAAAAAAAAAAAAAGACAAAGTTCTGTCAAAGACATCTCTGCAGAGACCGGCTGGTTTTTTGAAAAATGAACTTTCTCATTCTACAGAAAATTATCCCTGATACTGCCTACGCTATTTTAGTGTCTCCTTATGACCATTGTTCATTGAAAACATGGTTAGAAAACAAAAAGAAATATTTATTTAAAATCTGATTAATTGAACAGCAAACCAAATCAGTGATTTAGAAACATCCTCATGGGCAGGACATACTTTCTGTAGGTAAAGCCGCATTGAGTGTGGCAATGCTTCAGATTTTGGTGAATTGTACTATTTTAAAAGGGTTACTGTGATACCAGTTTGTATGAGACACAATATGCTGCCAGTCTACTGGATAAACCCCAAATTAGTGATTTTATACATAAGAGACTTTGTGAACTTCATGTGAACTTCATGGGACAGAAAAGGTAGAAAGCCCCAGTGTTAAAGCACTGTTGACTAAGACAGTGGGCAGCAGGTGTTCCTGAACAGAGGATCTAGAGAGCTTCTCAGGGTCACCTAGTGTTACAGGTGGTCTTTTAGGAGCTCAGGCTCTGAAGTCTTCCCTGTCACCATCACATACTGATCCAATCAGACAAAAAGTTACCGAGCATGCAGTGCTTTTGCTGGTGTTAACAGAAGGCTTAAATGTACAGGACTGTACAAATACCTGCTCTAAGTTTGTTTCTAGAAAGTCTATGTTAGTAACTTCTCTGTTTGTGTTTGATATCCTTAGAGTTAACTTTGTGCAATCTTCTTCTCCAGGTCTTTCACCTCCGCTTTCCTCTTCTCCATTGAAGTTCAGGTAACCATTGGTTTTGGGGGTAGGATGATGACAGAGGAATGTCCCTTGGCCATCACGGTCTTGATCCTACAGAACATTGTGGGTCTGATCATTAATGCTGTCATGCTGGGCTGCATATTCATGAAAACTGCACAAGCTCACAGGCGGGCTGAGACCTTGATTTTTAGCCGGCAGGCGGTCATTGCCGTTCGAAATGGCAAACTTTGCTTCATGTTTCGAGTGGGAGACCTGAGGAAGAGCATGATCATTAGTGCCTCAGTGAGAATCCAGGTTGTGAGGAAGACTACGACCCCTGAAGGAGAAGTCATACCCATTCACCAAGTAGATATCCCTGTGGATAACCCCATTGAAAGTAACAATATTTTCCTCGTGGCTCCCTTAATCATCTGTCACATCATAGACAAACGGAGTCCTCTTTACGATATCTCCGCTGCTGACCTGGCGCTCCAGGACCTGGAGCTCATCGTGATACTTGAAGGAGTTGTAGAAACAACTGGCATCACGACACAGGCAAGAACCTCCTATGTAGCAGAGGAGATCCTGTGGGGTCACCGCTTTGTGCCCATTGTCACCGAGGAGGAAGGCGTGTATGCAGTTGACTACTCCAAGTTTGGCAACACTGTCAAAGTGGCGGCACCACGTTGCAGTGCTCGAGAGCTTGACGAGAAGCCATCCATTCTCATCCAGACCCTGCAGAAGAGTGAGCTGTCCCACCAAAACTCCCTGCGGAAACGCAACTCCATGAGGAGAAACAACTCCATTCGGAGGAGCAACTCCATGCGGAGAACCAATCCCTCCCTCATCGTGCCCAAAGTGCAGTTTATCACACCTGAGGGGAACCAGAGTGCCTCAGAAACGTGACACACATCCTTGTGCGAGGTTGGTGGACTTCAGAAGGAGGAGGCACCTGTGGTGTATTGTTTCAGTTTTCTTTTAATTAAGAAAATGAGAACGTGATGCAGAAAAAAAACGGGCAAGAAATATTTATTCTATTACTTACTGAAAGCACCACCTATTGGCATTAGGAAACACTTAGCACATAGTATATGAATTCATTAAAAATGGCACGTACACTACAGAAAACACAGTTCACTCATGTAATATAATGGGTATTTATACTTGTTTTAATGGCATGCGAATTTTTTTATTGTATTGTTCCTATCAGGGGTCTCTTTTTTATCTTCTGCTGGCTGTCACAAAACTGATGTGTACAACCGCTCCCACAGATTTGCATATTCTCTTTTTGGCATGAATTCCTTGTTCTCTTGAAACAAGTAGCTAAATTCCTCAACAAGTTCACCTTAGTAGAGCCAGTAATTTACCTTCAGTTTTCTGGACCTTTTCTTTCCATTGTTTTATGGCAAAGGCATTCTGAGAGCACACTGAGGTCAGCTGAAGTGACTTGATCATCCCACAGGAAAACTGCTGCAGCACCAGCAGAAAAAAAGCAGCACAATAGCACAGCCTCTTGCAGAGCACTGCTCTTCTCCTCAGGGTGAGATACTCCACTGCAGGACAGCATGCATCTGTAATGTAGCCGTAGCTCAAGCTGAGAAGCTCAAGCATGAGCATCCATTTCACTGAAATTATCCAAGCTGAAAAAAGCATACGCCTCTTTAACATCCTCTACGTATAAGTGGAAGACCAAACCCTGTCTTGTTTTCTCTTATAGTTTCATACACCAAAGGTGACAAGCATACTTCTTCACTTATAGTATTTTTTTGCAGTATTAAGTATGTTGGCTTCAGCAGGTTATGTTTTGCTAGGGGTAATTCATCAACGCGAATGAGAGGGAACCATGCCAATAATGTTAAAGACCTGAATAATTCTGAGGGGGAGTTGGGTGCTGCTGCTGAATTACTATTTTTCAGCAGTGTCTCAACTGTGGCATTGAGGATTGGTGGTAAGCAGCTTTTCTCTTCAAATTAAAGTGGGCATTTGTTATCTAGAGCCTTCCCAAAAATGTCATCACAAGTTTTTCTACAAGAATAAATAAATGTATGACAACTGATTGTATCACATTCGGTAGTGCTAAGTTGATGCACGCTTTTTTCCTCTGTGAATAAGAAGTATAATTATGGACAAATTCCTGTTCAAATTTCTTACAAAAGTTGTCTTATTCTGTCTGTGGCCCAAGAGAAGTACTAACTTTGTGCTGCCTCTGAGCCCTTAACCCACCGAAATACTTCTGCAATTTTAAATATTTGCTTTTTCCTATCAGTTAAAATAGTCAGAAGCAATGCTGGATTCTCTTCCTCTTTGGAAGTCAATTCATGAGCACGTGTATGGACAGTTTTCAGGCTTTGTGAGTTTTTGGGTGGTGGCACAGAGGGGCAGAGCTGTGTACTGTAGGCTCCCTACATTTGGAGCAGGTGCTCTCCAGACCATAAACACAAAATATTTCATCTGAAGCAGTAGTGGAAACTGAAGTTTCTGCTAAAAGCATTCATTGCCTAGCTTGCCCATTAATGTTCTGGGAGGATGGATGGTGAACATCTGGAGATACTAATCTGTCCATTGTGTGTCCAAACAATGAACATCTGTAGCTTCCAAGAAGTGTCAGAGCGAAGCCTATACAATTAGTCTCTGGCCTCCATTTCCAGGGCTGTGAATTTCTTTGAGGCTTTGTTTGATGCATGGTCAAGTCAGACGCTGTACAAAGGCAAATTTTCTACAAAATAAAAAAGTGACAACAATGATTTCTTCAGTCTCTGATTTTTCCCTATTTCTTTCCCTTTTTTCCCTTTGTATTCTCCATTCATTTTTCTCTACTCCTAGTGCTTCTTGTACCCCAGCCTTTTACAGAGTCATTTTGAGTAATGATTTTGTGTTATCTCAATACTCTCTCAGTATTTCATAGTTTTTTACCCACAACTGTTTTCTCAGCTTCTCCTTAAGTATGTTCTTCCTTCCAGGTTTATTTCACCTTCATATGTCTCTCTGCTTTACCCCTAATGTGCTCTCTTTCCCATAAGGCTATTATAGGGATATTGGTATTTCAGATACACTAAGAAAACTCAGTCATATGTGAGGATGCTGAACAAATACGCAAGACAGATCTTGTGTCATGAATGTCAAGTTCATATGTGCTATGCTCCTGGTCCTTACAGAAAATCCCATAGTGCAAAGCCCTTGAGCAAGTTTTACAGTCCTGGAAGAGGCCAGCAGCAGAATCAGTCAGGGTGAGCCACCCAGCCAGCCATGGAGAGCAGCAGGGAGGTTTTGGGGCTGGCAGCTGCGTTCCTCACTGAAGGACAGGTTTCTGACCCAGCTTTACGGCATCATGCCTGCCAAGAGGAGATGAGTTGGCAGCACCACGGTTCAATATGTTTTATTGTTTATTCTCCCTAGCAACTTTATCATATGAAAGGGGCTTTATTTTAAATTTGACATTTTCTGTGTTTAAAGTACACTGCCAAGTTAAGAATGACAGCTGAGATTTCTATCAGATACTGCTGATGGTTCATGCTGGTGTTTAACCATCTGTGCCTCTCGTTGATAATAATTTAGAAAATTAGAAGCAATAATGTATAAGCATCATCTGACTGCCATCCCTTCAGGCTTCCTTGTGTCCCTACCATTCCTGTCCTCCTGTGACAGAGTGTAACTGGAACTGCATTATCCAACATTTATTACATGCCTTTAATATATTTTGGCTCTTCGGACAACCTGCTAGGCAAAAGTTGCTGGAGAGCACAACTATTTCTTAAGAGTAGAAAAGGGATTATAAAGTTCTTCCAGGACAGGCGTAATAGCTGGGACTGCACTTTATTTTTTCTTTCTAATGTTAAAGAACTTCTCTATTTTAACCAGAAGAATGGCAGTGAGACCCTTTGGCCTCCCTTTGGACATCCAGAAGATTCAGAGTTACTGTGGTGGGGAAATAGAGAGCAAACACAAACAGTGCTTACAGGGGCCATAAAGCTTAATGCTCCAGGGTTGAAGCCAACCACTGAGTAATAGGATTTGGAGGAAACTTTCCCTGTTGGCCGGTTATTCTGTAGCTGTCACCTTCAGGATTTCTTGTGCTCTCTTTTGAAATATCTGGTGTGAGCCAGATGTTCAGTGTCAAAGGCAGGACCCTGGCACGGGTGCACCCTGAGCAGGGCAAATAGATCAGGTCTCTGCAGGAGGGCTGGAAGACTGCAAACACAAGGGCTCTTTCCTTCCTTACACCCAGAGCAATGCCAGCAGACCCTGCGATGAAGCCAGCCACTGGAGATCCCTCAGCTGCAGCCAAGCTCTTGCCAGGATGTGCAATGTATGGGCATGTAGTGCTTCCCAGAACCCAGAAAGTTCATCACTAGGGAGGAGTCCTCATTGCCTGTGACATGGAGGACAGAGGTGCTGAACCAGCTAGGGCTTGATGTGGGGTTTGTGGCTGCCTGCTGGAGGCAGTAACCTGGCTGAGTGGGGCTGCTGGGATGGTCTGCATCACAAGCAAGGCAGCGAGGTTGCCTTTCAAGCACAGGCTGGACCAGGGCTGCTGAAGATACAAACAGGATAAGCACCTAAGCAATGAAAGGTAGTGGAATTGGGATCATGACTCAACGAGCAATGAGTAGGTTCATTTTGAGTGCCCTGAGGCACACTCTCTGGCCTCATTTCTGTATCCTTAACATATTAATAATGCTTCTTGGCCCTATCTCTCTGAGTTATGTTTCCTACTTCCCCTTAAAAAATCTTTGAACTTGAAACAAAACAGATTTCTCATGTGATAACTGGACAGTAAAGATAAAATATGTTCCCACATGCCCTTATTGTACAGTGTAGAGAGATTTAGCCCACAGAGACAAGATCAGTACTGTCCTAGAGAAACAGCCACTGAGACTGGGGCACTCACAGGCCGGACACATCACCAAGGGGCTTGGATTAAAAGAAATATTTTAAAATACTGAGTATTCAGTAGGTTTCTTGCTGAGGACTCTCCTTTCAGGCCACTGATGAGTTATCAGTTAATAGTGAAGGGAATATGCTGGGACCATCAAGACACACACAAAAAAGACAAAAATAATAATTTTTTTAAAAAGGCACGTATAAGAAAGACAAACCCCATGTATTCAAGGAAACCATGGTCCATACTTTAGTCCTTGTTACCCATTATTATAGCAATTAAGTTGTTAAAAATTCAGAGAGGCAAATGAAAAAGTCATGGATTCTCTCTCTTCAACTTTAACAAAGGTTTGACATCTTTTTTTTTATTTTTCTTTTCTTCTACTCTAAAAAAGAGTTGATCCAGCTGAAGACATTACTTCTATCCACAAACAGGCTGTAGATTTTTGGAGGATATGTGTTAGTCTCAACACGCTTTTCTGGGCTCAGTGCAGGAGTAGCTGTGCATGATGTCATGGCCTGTGTGGCTCAGAAGGTCAGACAGTATGATCTAATGGTCCCTTCTGTAATTGAAATTTATGAATAGGGAGGGTTAATGAGTTTTGGTCAAGAGAAAGGCTTCCTCTGATTCAAGAGTCTTAAATTAAGCTCCCACTGAGGAAACAAATGTGGGAAAAACAACAACAAAAAAACCCCCAACAACAACAACAACAAAAAAACCAAACCAAAACAAATAATAATAATAAAACCCCAAAACAAAACACAAACAAACAAACAAACCAGGGTTAAACATCCCCAAATTGCTGATTTTTTTTGACAAATGCATTTCAAAGCTAATTATGGATCCTTCAAACAGTACTAGCAAATGTCTCCCGGGATAATTTGTAAAAATGAAGGTATCTTATCATTACAGGACTTGGCTCCCTACTATTGTTAAATTTTGGCTTAGTAGAAGGATGAGAAAGCCAGCTTCTGTGTGGGCCAAAGTGAAATTATATTTCTTCTTTTTATGGTCTGAGGTCTACTTCAAGATCATTAAATTGAGGAATGGCACTGGAGTGACTGCAAAGGGCTGTCGTGGTTTGGGGCTCAGTGTCTTCCTCACCGAGGGAATATCACTGCTCTCCTCAAGCGCTATTTTTGTAACCACAATAGCCACGAGAATTAATTGCATCCTTCCATGGCCCAACCTCATTATCCTTCAGGGTATATCATTTGATGTTAGGTCTTTGAATCTGGGTGATCTGGGTTGGTCTGCCAAAAAGAGGTTGATTCTGCTGACTGTCACAGTTTTCAGATTCAGTCAAGGCCAGGACATAAAACTGAAAGGTTGCAACACCCAATAAAAGAAACTCACTCTGATGAGTTTGAGCGAGAGCAAGTGATGTGAGCCCCTTGGGTGGTCAGCTTTGCATATCACAGCATTTCAAAAACACATCAAATAATAAAAGATGTTCTATGCTCAGCCTCAGCTAGTGTTTTAAATTATGTTATAAACAGACACTATTCCTAGCTGATAAGATTACATTGTTTGTGATGTGCTATTTCTTTCATATACAAAATCCCACCATATTCTCTAAACCTTTTGTGTTAAATTAAGAGAGTAATAAGATTTCTGAACCAAAGTTCTCCTTATGGTCAGCCTATTTGTACTGTTTATACATCATCATTAAATATGGAATACAAATCCTAATGTGCTTATTGAAACATTTAATTTAACCTAATTTTAAAGACATAAGTATCCTTCAGTTTTTATTGGTATGAAGTATGTAATTATCACTCATGGGTTTTCTTTCCACCAGGGACAATAATCTGTTCAAATATCAATTCAGATATTCTGGTTAAATATAAAAAAAGTTACAGGCAATGAGCAAAAAGTTTACAAAGGCATGAAGCCAGAGAAATTCGTTTAAGATGACCAAAATAAAGATTTCCTGACTGTGCACTGAATGGCCAGTGGAACAGTCTTCAAAGCATAGGTGGCAGAAACTTTACTGATGGAGATATTTAAAGTGAGCCTAAATACAGACAGCTACAAGCATAATAATTTAGCATGGAAACATGTAAACTAAGTCAACTGTATCTTTCTCATTTCAAATGTCAACATTTGAACACTCACTCACTGAAAGGCTGCTAGTCATGTCCACAAACTAGAGAGATCATAGTAAGTAGGGAGCTACACCTTGTACAGTGCTTGCAATTCACTGCAAAGTACACAGTTAGCAACTAGTGGTAACTCCTTAGCTATCTAACATACTGCTTCTGTGTATATTAATACATGCTTTCCTGTTTCACCTCAGGCACAAGACTATTAATTTATCAGCAAATTCCTTAAACTTAAAATTGTCTTTTCTACATTACCTAATCAAAGGAGAAAAGCTTGTTTATCTTGGCATTTATATAGATAGGTATATATATATATATGTACATTTATATAAAGATTTAAGTGTTTGCACTGCCAGATTTGTCTGTAGGGATTCTCCAAGTTACTGTTACTTTGGTTTTCCAGAGAAAAGATTCCATTTAAAGCTTATTCCCACCCCCCCAAATTATACATGTGTCATGAATCCTCATGTCTCAGAGACCCCCTTACATGCTTTAAAGAGGACAATATCATCACTGTGATGGACTCTCTCCCATCCAAGGCCTTGACTAACTGCTCTGACCTTTGAGCAAAGCTACCAGCTCTGCCCATTCTGGCAGACATTAAGGAGGGTCTGACAGAAGATGCATTTTTTTTTGTTTGGGAGAACAAGCTGTAAAGGGGCAGTTTTCATCCTTATTAGGGCAACCTAGCAGCAATTAATGTGACATGATGTCACAGGAGAAGCACTGTTTTTGAGATGGGCTTTTGTTTGCAACTCTTTGCAATGCGTTGGTTTAGATTTCTGTCAAGCATCTCACATGACCACTTTCTTCTTTGAAGGCTTCAACTTGACTTCAGATGTATGTTGTGGTGGAGAAGGGCTGGCACATGCCAGTATGCCATTTGGACAGAAAATAGTCAAAATTGGACAGGATAGTTACAAAGTGAAACTTCTTTTCATGGGGGTACTTCAGAAATATCATTTGCAGTATTACATGGGGGAAATAAACTAATGGAAAAGTGTGTGCATGTACAGATGTGTGTGTGCAAAGCTCATTTACCTTTTGTTCCTGACTTTTTTTTTTGTGAAAAAGAAAGGGCTGTTTCAGTAGAAACTGTTCAGACTCCCTTTGAAAAACTTGCCCAACTCAGTAAAATTACCATACATATGGACCCATTCGCTCAACAGCATCAGCCACGGCATGTATACAAAAGAGGGTAAAAATGTACATTCCGAAGGGTGAAATATTTAACGGCAAAGACACGGAAGGCTTACCAAATGGTTTCATACAGAGATCTGAGTTTTTAAAGGCTAACACTTACTCTCAGTACCCATTCATGACCCCAGGGAGCTCCATGAGCGCTCCCAGACACAGATGATGTCATATGGGGAGCTGCACACACCATGCAGGACATGTGCTTTCAGTGACGAGAAATGGTAGTGTGCACACAGCTACGTGCCTCCCCGATCACATCAGGCAGGGACTCACTTCCAGCTGGGTTGCATGCCGTGGCCATGCGAACTTCACAGCGACAGAGAGGATCAGCCCCGGATCTTCTTGCTCTCAAAAGCACATATGCCTAATGTTCCCGCGGGGAAGGCTCGCTCAGAGCTGCCAGAGCACAGTTCAAAGGACTGTCAAAGACAAACCAGATTCTTGATTCCTTTCCACAGCTTTTGCTTTTCCTCTGGCTGAACAATTGATTATTGCATTTAAGGGTCTTGCACACACTCTGAACCTAAACAGTCCCTTGTGGCCTCAGACTGAGCATTAACAACGTGGATTCTCTGTAATAAACAGTGAACACTGAAACAGTTCCTATGGTGCCAGCTGTGCCACTATGGTGAATCAGATTAACAAAGTGCTGCTGGGCAAAAGAAAGAGAAAAACCAGTAATGGTAGGACAAAACATCTTCAGCACACATGGAGTATTATAAAAAGACAATGACAGGGCAAGAAAGAGTGATGGGGTACCAAAGACCAAACCACTGCAGCAGACTTAAAGGAACAACACATCATCCAAGGGAGGAGAAGACAGGTTCTCCAGGGAACCAGGCTAATGTGGGAATGCACTGAAGAAGTCAAGGGAGGGATGGCTTTTAAGGAAAGCAGAAGTGAATGTCAGCTGTTCACAGTTTTAAAAGCAGTTCTTACTAAATGTACTATTCTTTTTGGTAAATAAACATGATTCTGGTTTATTTCAGATTAAAGACTTCTGAGAGGGAGATCTGCAAGTACTAGATTCCAGCTGCTGTGCTGGGTAGGATAAAATAAGACATAGGTAATATAATACCTGTGTGATAAAAGTGGGAACTATAGAATATTGTCTGTTAATATGAATAAATGTGAACCCCATTAAAACACTGAGGGTGCTATTACCCACTGAGATAGAAACACCTGAGCACCTCTGAAATCCTGAACAGTTCAGCAATCTCTCTACACTTGCTTTAAGTCCCCTCCAAATTAGGAGGATTCTCAAAGAAACCTCTAAAATTAAAGATATGCTTAAGAGTTCAGGCAGGAAGACCACTCAAAGTGAAAAGTGGCAGGATCTCCAGAGCATAAATCTGTCTAGGTAGGGAGTATTCCTAATCCTCAAGCAGCCCTTCCCAGGCATGGTGGATGTGTGCCTTCCAGCCCCTGGGAGTTATTTAACCCTAAACTTATATACAGACACAAGCAGCTTTGTTTAGACATTTCAATGAAACCTCTACTGGAAAAGAAAATGGCAGTGAAAGCTGCCCTTTCCATACAGCAGCAGTGTGCTTTGTTTCATAGATTTCTGGTAAAAAAAAAGAGGAAGTTTATGTAGCAACAGGATCTCAATTAATAATTAAAAAAAAAAAAAAAAACCCAAACATCAGTAATCAAGTCAGTGAACAAGATTTGTTTTTCCCTATTTTATACCTCAGAACTGGTTTTGAAAGAATTGTGTCCTGTTCGATAGAGATAGAACTCTGGACACTGCAGAGCAGGCTGGTGCTGTTTGAAATGACAGATGTGAAAACTGTACAATGAAAATAAATGTAGGTACACTCTTTGGATCACCTATGTGCATTTATTAGAGCTGTCCTTCCTGTCAGTCTGCAGAGTGCCTTCCAAATGCTGTGACTGCAGGCAGCTCATATCAGAAAACAGTATCAGGTAGAAAGTAGAGGTTCAGGTTAGCTAAAATTTGTGATTAGTTCTGACATAATCTGAACATAATCTGAATCTTTCTAATCCTCACTCCTAACTGGCACACTGTGGTCTTCTGTGGAGGACGTCAGGTTTTCCAGATGCAATCCCAGTTATTTTACAGGCATTAGTCACACTAACTATGCTGCATTTCCAGAAGCTAGAGTAAATGTCTGTTTTCATTTTATAAACAAAGCAGAGTTTGTTTCTGGTTCATTGACGTAGTAAGTACACTATAGTTACAGCTGGCACAAATCATCATTGTCTCCTTATACCATGGGTGCTGCCCTGGTTTGTACTCGTCTGTCGGCTCTGGCCCCCAAATACCATATGGGAGAATATATGAAAGCAGGGATGGACAATGGCCCAGTACTGAACTGGGATTTCCTGAGTTTACCATGCTACCTGTAGTCAATATGCAGCTAAAGTAGCCCAGTCCAGCTTGCTCAGAAAAGCACTGGAAGGACAAACCCCTCTATATCCAGTGTCATAAGCCTTACAGTTACATAATTCCATGTACTACTTGAAGTCAGGAAAAGAAGAATTACTTCTCTCATCTGAGCAAAGGCCCAGTAATCACTTGAGAAACAAAATGTCAAGCAAGAAGCATCTCCAGGGTACTGAGCAATCCCAGAGGAAGCAAAAGACACATTTCTTAAGAGATTTTCCCACCAAGAGAAAGCAAGGCCATCACACAGTTTACGTAACAAAAAATTGAACAGATCCCAGCAGTAATAGATCAATTGTGCTTTTTTGGGGGTTGTGATTGCTTTGGGGTTTTATCTAGTTCATAAACCTGAAACTAAATAACTGCAAACAGTATTTTATACTATTTTCTTGCTGATATGTCTTTCTTTTTGCCATTTAAACTAGAAGAGCTAGGATTGCAATGCAAAATCTCATCAGTATCAAAACCAGACTGCAGTGCACACATCCCCTTTTAACATACATTGTTATATTATGGGAAAGGAATTGGAAAACGTGATAAGGTTGTAACAACTTAATTCACAAAAGCTGGTTTACTGCTGAATTATCCCCTAGAGTCCTAGAGTACAGGAAAGGGAGGCTCTGCTCCTTCATGCATCAGCCAAAACTGAATTTGTCAAAAAGATCAAGAAACACTTCGACACCCAAAAGAGATGCCCTATTTCATATAACCTTTCTTTAGTGGGTGCTAAACCCCAGCATGCTAAGGAGAAGGATAATTCTTCATTTTCTCTGTGCAATAAAATGAAGTCCTGGAAAATTACTTTCCTTTCCTCAGTTTAGCCCCGAATTTTAGTTACCCTACACACAGGTTCACATCCCCTCTTTTCCTCTGATTATCATCAGGCCCTGTCTTCTCTCATTTCTTGTCTCTGTGTGGGCAACTCAGTGTCAGCGTAGAGCTCCTGGTCTGGTTCACCCTTCTTCTGGAGGCAACGTGACCATGGTGACCACTAGTGATCTTCTCCAGTGATCAGCTTGGCAAATAAAAACAGAAATGTAACTGAATTCCAGGAATTATTAAAATAAAATAGTATTGAAAAGTCATAAACTGTAAGAAGACAGGGGAGGTAAGGTTTAAATTCCATGTCTTATCTCTTTCACTGTTCAGGTTTCCAGGATTGGGGGAAGTTGCGGTTTATTTCCCTCTGGGATAGGGATATAAAATCCCTCCCAGAATACCAGTCATTCCTATATTTGTTGCCTAAAATTTTACTGTAGATGGTAGACTTTTTTTTCTTAATCCAAAAATTTAACTGATTTTAATGCTATGATAAGGCATGTGAAACTTCATACTTTTGTTCCTCTCTGAAATCAAAGAATCACAGAAGTTGAAACAGAGATACATTTGTCTTTCCCTTAATGGCATCTTTCACTATATTCATGCCAAATCCTGCTGGAAATATGTTTCTCACACAACCTGAAACAGCCAAACTATTTCTGACAGACTATTAGATAGGATGACATTATAGCCATAGGAACCAATTCTTAGTGATCAAGCCTGGAGGCTGTTTATTAGACTGGCTTTGCAAGAAACCAAACCATACGCATCTACAGACATTCACTGCTTTCTACACACTACAAAGCTTTGGAAAAATGTAAAATTAGAATAAACATTCTTTACTCTGTATGTATTATCTACATAAACACATGCATATAGGTAGCTGAAGGAACACTTCAAGCAGTGAAGACTAACAGGCTACATTAGTCCTATATGTTGATCTTCTAAAAACTGCAATGAATTTCTTCTGAAAGCCTTTAAAAGATGGATCTTAACCTCTGCTGCACTGTCGTCTGGATGAAAGACAATGCAGAGCAGATCAAGACTCAAGGACAACATACACTTTCTGATATATGAGTATTAAGAAATAAGCCACTGAGACAGTATGTCATCCATCAGTGATAAGGAACTATTAGATCATGCTTCGTTCAGAAGAGAAGGCATATTGCAGCATATTTCTTATTGCATTCCTCAGTAAGAAGAGCCAATTGTTCACTTGATATTTTTGCAATCCATTCTCTCCATTTCCCAGCAAATGTATTGTTCCATAACTTAGCAAAGTCCTACATCACTGGTCATTTCTCTCCCTGAAAGAAATGGGACAGCATTCAAATGAAACTCATTTGCCTACCTCATGCTTTTGTCCCTCTTTTGGCTGAAGCAGACAGAGCTAGTCAGGGACAGAGTTATTCAATAAACACACATATCATTTTGGTTTTTTGATCAGAAAAATGGTGGATGGATGAACAAACTTCCCTGACTATTAAGGGTAGCTGGGAGCATTGCATTCTCCAGTATCACTGGCCTGTCACCTTGGGGAATTCATTTCCACATAAATCAGAAGTTAACCAGACAGGGTAAAACTGTTCTCACTGTTACAAAGGAGGCAGCTGGCCAGCTCAAAAGGACTAAATCTCTATTCCTCTGGGACATATGGAAATGGTCATTATAAGACAATATTTATTTATAAACACACTTGGCCCCATCAGTTGGGCTTGAATATATAGAGGAATGGAGCTTATTAGTAAGATAAAGCTTTCCCATGACCTATACAGGACACTGCATAGGGACCACAGATGTTCTGTATTAGAAAAGCTGGAAAAATTATGTCAATGGCCATGAAAAGCTCAGTTTGAAAATAAGTAAATAAATAAATAAGGAGGTCACCAGCAAAGACAAGGTTAAGGACACTGGAAAATGGATCTTCCAGGATATTTAACCTTTATTTATTTAATTAAGTAGAACAGATCCCAGACTCAAGTGCATGTGTCTCTCCTGAGCAACTCTGCTGAAGTACCAGAATTATTCCTGATTTGCACCAATGCAAAGCCAGGCAGATGGCAACTTCTGTGGTGGCTGGTCTGTCATGCAGGTGAGAATACAAACACACACACAGGATTTTTGCCTTGGCAATGAGATTCACACAAGCAGGAAAAGGGTGAGAGAAGAATTGTACTTCTGAAGTCAAGCTGTATCACTTTCCTGGGTTATGGAAAAATTTCTGTCCCTGTCAGATATAGACATAAAGACTCAGCTTCAGCCACATAACTTAAATCATAGAACTATTTAACCCAGAATTTGTGGCCTATTTTAAGTTGGAAAGCTAGAAAAGGCTATACAAAAACATCACAAGACCTGATTCAATTTTTGCTTATCTGGGCCTAGCTCTTCAGCTTGTGCAAACAGGCCTCTCTAAGCCCATGGACCATGTTTGCTTGGGATGTGGAACTGACAAAAGGCAAAATGTATCATGTCCTGGCTGGCCTGAAGGCCTGAATTGAAAGTTTTGTTTGTCTATGAAGACTGTGCTCATGAAAGTCAGCGAACACAGGTTGATGTTGTTTGTACAGCTGCAGGCTCACTGCACACCTGTGGTCTGGCTCTCAGCCTCCTTCTGCCTCTCAGCAGTTTCTTGTCCAGCACGACACAGAGCAATCAGACCAGCACCTCCTCACCTATCTGTATGACAAGGGACTTCTCCATCACACACTAGTTCCTTGGGCAGTCTCAGTCCCCCCATCTGTCAGAGGGTGCTGGCTAGTTGCCTTCCAGCAGAGCCTTTTAAGAGACATCCAGCAGGGACTACTGTTCTTTCCAACCATTAAAATGGCCTTCTCATGTCCAGGTGTGCCAGGCCACGCACTGATGCAGCAGAACTAGAAAAAATAAAAAAATAAAAATCCTTCTTTTTCTAGCTAGGCCTGAGAGAAGCCTCATTAATCCACGGGAACGGGAGTGAGGCCACAGAACACTTGGAGGGCCACAGAACACTTGGAGTGGTGAGACATCTTCCATAACACAGTTTTGCAATGAAAATGCTACAGCTGTTTTACAGCTGACAGCACCTTAGATGTGTGACTGACTGACTGACCACCATTAGACAACTAAAGTCTAAGTTCTCCTAAAGCCTTACGGTGCTGCAGGAAGTTTTCCAGCTGTTCCTGACTTCAGAAGGCCAGGGAAGCATTTCACGTAAGTACAAAAGTATGGGCGCGCCTCTACTCTCAGATTGTCCCACTTTCTAGTTTTCCTTAAGCACCTTTTCTCACAGATAGCTGCACCTTTCAGCTCACTGCTGTTTTCCCAGAAGCCCAGAGCTACCCAATTTGTACCATGGTGGATTTTCCACCCCTCCTGAGGCAGCAACTGGTGAGGCATTGGAGGAACAGAGGACTATGAGCACCCCAAAACTGAAGCAGGTAGACACCTAGTAAAGAACTGAAGTTGCTGTGCTAAAAACCAAACCAAAACAAACCCCCATGTTGAAATTCAACATTTTCCAGTATTATTTCCCATGGTGGGATAGATATAAAATATCAGTCTGCTTACTGCAGCTTAGGCTGGGCTTACTGCAAGGGCAATTACTGAAGAATTTTTCTCTTTTCCTGTGAGTTTGGTCTAGTTTACACTGAGAGAAAAAAATCCCACAGGCTGTTTTGCAGTCATTTTCCTTACATTTGTTCTGTTTCAACTTCTCTAGGATTTTTTTTAGATTAGTTAAGAAACAAAATATTTGAAGTACATATAACCCCCTGACTTATCAGATTTCAAGCAATTTGCACTACTTTTCAATGTTGAGGGGAAAATTTTAATCTGGAGTATAATAGCTGTAATCTGGGTTTAGCTGGATACAGTATGTTCAGTTCAGTCTTTGATTCATTGAATCTTCATGAGGACTTTTGCAATTGCAAGTAAAACAGGATCCATGGTCATTTATAATTTACAATAAAAACATAAGAAAGAAATCAAATGATCAGCACTGTTATAGCACATAATCCCAGAGGATTACCAAATGTCTGACAAACAGGAACCGCAAACATACCTGTAGACAAGTGATACTTCCTTCAGTTCTTCAACCCTCCTTTTCCACCTCCCCTTCAAACTTCAAATTTTTACACTAAATAGCAGCACAACTATCTGGTCTGTCAACCATTCCTACCAGTTCTGCATTGTCTACAAACTTGCTGAGGGTGAAGCCTCTGTGCCCCATCATCCAGATCATTGACACAATTTTTAAACAGTGTTGGCCCCATTATCAATTCTTGGTGTATGCTGGTAATGACTGGCTGCCACTGAACTTACGTCACTGATGACAGTCCAGAGTCTGTGTGCATTACTTACTCTCGCTCCCCTTGAAATGACCAGCAATGTTTCTAACACCAGCACTCCCTTTGGAGGTTACTTTTGACACTAACCTCTCTGGTTCTCACAGAGGCTATTCTATGTGGAATTAGAAACACTGATTCATCCCAATTAGTCTGTGCTCAGAGCCATTCCTCATCTTCCCATGCAAGATTCTGAGTAACCCACAAAGGGAAAAATACTATCACAATGCAACCTTTCTTTCCAAATCATCTGCTGTCCTTGGATACCATGGGAGCCCATTTCAGCCACAGTAGGGACAACGGTATTTATTTTGATTTATGCTTTCCTATCTACTCATTGTTAGCCACAAGAAGCTGATCTCCGAGCAGACATATCATCTTTGTGTATCTCTGCTCCCCAACCAGACAGTGACCTATTTCATAAGTCAAACTGAGATCAAATGTTACTCTCTGGTTCATGGGTAAAAATACTTTGAATCACAAAAGGAACTAGAGGAAAAAGATATCCATCCTGTACACTGCTGTGTTCACAGTGAGTACGGTTGGTTCCTTTCCCACACATCTTCACTGTTTGTTTGGTTTTTGATTAAACTAACATGCATTTCAGCAGCTGGATCCTTGAGAGTTTTAAAACATATCAAGGAGTAGGCTAACCCATTAACAAGAAAATAGGACTGGGAGAAAGAGAAATTGTAACCTGGCAGATGCTGAAGCTTGTTTTTCTCCTAGTGGCTCCATGTACGCAAGGAAGTGGTGAGGTAAATGTGTGTGGGAAGATTTCGCAAAGCATGTAAAAGACAACACAGTATGTGCTGATCTGGCTAAGAATTCTTTACATCTAGAAGGAGAAGGCAAAGGAGATGGAGAAGGAGGAAGGGGAGAAAGAGAAGGAGGAGGAGAAGGAGAAGGAGAAGGAGAAGGAGAAGGAGAAGGAGAAGGAGAAGGAGAAGGAGAAGGAGAAGGAGAAGGAG
>JAAGNO010016385.1:0-26928 GCA_033439905.1 Ceryle rudis | reverse complement strand
AAGGGAAAGGGAAAGGGAAAGGGAAAGGGAAAGGGAAAGGGAAAGGGAAAGGGAAAGGGAAAGGGAAAGGAGAGGAGAAGAAAAGGAAAAAAGAAAAAGGAAAAGGGAAGTCTAAGAAAAAGGAAAAATGAAGGGGAAAAAAAAAGATAAAGAAGGCCCCAAACAATAGTCCTTGCTTCAGCAAATTGAAGCTGGAGCCATTGACCACAATCAAGGCAGTTATAAAGTTGGGTCTTAGTCCCAGAGTTCATATTCATGAACTGGTAGCTTGTGGTCAGACTGAGGCTTTCAAATCAAGATACAGAAATAACACAGTAGTAGGGCCTCCCCATATTTAAGGGTATTTAGACTTGAATTCTATAACCTCAGCTTGTTGCTACATCTCCCTTTCCTCTTCTGTTGCACCACTAAAGCTTCAGTTTTTTTACGGGCTTTGCTGTGAACGTCTATGAACAAAAGTGATTCTCTGCACTCCAAAGCCACTGGCTGAAGTGATCAAGCCATAAATATGTCTTTCTTCAATATATCATTGAAACATCAATTAAATAAACTTTCTATTTCTTTTTATGTTCCTTATAGAAATAATGCAGAACTTTGCCTTAGCAAGGTTAGATTAAATGCAACATATCTATAATTTGTTTAGATCATTTGTCTTTCTAAACCATGTTCTCCAGTTATTTGTATTAGATGGAAACAAGTGAAACTTTAAAAAACAGGTGAAAAAAGGAAAAATCTGGCTGAGAATTAAGCAGCTTCCTAGTACTTGCCCTAAGATGGATCAACCCAAATCTGTGTTATTTTTTATGGCTACTCATATTCCTGGGACTGGAGGTATGAAGTCACTTGGTAATAGGGACTCAATCTGATTCCAACAGAAATAAAGGGAAAGGAGCGATTTCTCACATGTCTTGCCCTAGAAATAGCCAACACCAGATGAAAGGCTCCACTTTGTTATGAAACACTGCAATAGCACAGTCATTTGGCCACGGTTTGTTTAAAGAGCAACAGAGACAGGGAGAACGTAAAAGAAAACACAGTTTTACATCTATTCAGGATGAAGGCACAGTTATTTCCAAACAACAAAGAGATAACGTTGCTAAGTGCAGATTAAAAGTTGACTTGCCTGTTAAGCACACACAGGTTAAGAAGGGAAGGAAAGGAAAGGAAAGGAAAGGAAAGGAAAGGAAAGGAAAGGAAAGGAAAGGAAAGGAAAGGAAAGGAAAGGAAATCACAAGCTAGGGTTTCAAAAGCAATTTTTGTGCCAACTTTAACTAATTCATAATGCACAAATATTTTTTTCCAGGATGTACTATGCTAGGGGAGTCTCTCTGAAAATAAGCTCTGCAGTACGCATGACAGATGGGGCTGAGGGAGGGGGATCTCTGGAGCTGTCCTGACCAGTCCTGAGATATCAGTTCTTATTTGTCCCATAACTCTAGGAAAACAGAGATTGGAGGGGGTAAACCACTGGTTCTGGGGCTTTGAGGATATTTTTGCGTTGCTTGTGTCCTTGTCCATAAAGGGGACTAGAAAGCCTATTCTCCTGGTTGGGAAGCAGAAAACGTTGCAGAACTTCTAGTTGGCAAATCCACTTATAAAGGCATAAAGGTTAGAATAAAGTATGTAAAAACTCACACATAATCAGAAAGCCATGTTCTCTACCACTTTTGCAGCATAGATATTTTTATATGTACATCAAATATGAAGAAGTATATAGAAAAAGACCTTTTATATACACACCAAATATAAACGATTATGTACAAAAAGACTTGTTAACTGGATCAGAGATTGTAACAATAATCTAGATTGCCACCATGTTTAAAAGAGAATTTCAAAGAGAAACAAGAAATTCCCTAAGCACCCAAACTAATGACACCTCCTTTCATAAGGATTTTATGGTTTTATTTATTTGACTTTGATGGCCAAGGATGTAAGAATTCCACCTGATATTGGGTATAATTGGACATTTATTTATAAAGGCGGTCTCTTGTGGAGGTACTCTACTGACTAAAAGGATGTAGGCTTACACTGCAACTCTTTCCTCAGTAAAAATACTAATAACATCCCTCTCTTTTACTTGGATATTTATTTTCACAAAATTTGTAGTGTCTTAATTATCCTCAAAACCTCTACCCTTTGTGGGTAATGGTAGCCAAAGGATTCTAAGATTACTAAGGAGAGAGGAAGAAAGAGATACACACACATAAGCACAGCGGTGGCATTCACCCTGTTGTCATCTGTTATGTGAAAAGCTCTGTAAACATAGTTTCAGGGCATGAAAAGCAATAAGATTTGCACTTTTTTTTTTTTTTTTTTTTTTAATCTGGAGAGAAAATCAGTAGAAAGGCTAACAATAAGCTTCATCTTTGGGAAGACCCAGTGATGTTGGGCTAAGGTAACACAAACAAAAATATGAGTTACATGTAATAGAAACAATATACCTGGGAAGAAGCAAGTGTCAGACCATTATAAGGCTGAAGATATCTCCTATTTTCTTTCCCAAGCCCACAGGGAAGGAGTACAGTGCACTTTGCACTGACAAACTGGAGGAACGCCCAGGCCAAATCTCCCTGGTGGGACCTCCAGTCTACAGTCATGAGTACCATCGCTGCAGAGGGATTTTGCTTCTGTGGATAATCACTGTCATCATCAGGCATCCTGGTCCTGTTTCTCACTTAAATGTGTGTTTCTTTAATGCCAGCTACCAGCTCTAGTTTTGACTTTGTCAGATTAAGGAGCACTTTCTCTCAGAAACTACTTGTATGTAGTTCTCTCCGAAACTACTTTTAAAGTCACATCTCAATAAACTGAATAGATTTAAGTTTTCCTTAGGCTCCCCATTTTCTTTAGCACTTTTTGTGACACTGGTTCAATCACCCCAGGTTTCCAGCTTTCTTTTTAAAGATCGAACACTAAAAATCTCTGACTTATTCCTGTGTTGGACTTAACAACTGTCACATGCCAATATAACTGTAGCTCCTTGCTGCTACTTACAGCATCCCTATTCCTATGTCCGTGGATCATTGTGCTTTTACTGTGGTTTTGTCCCCACTGACCTCAGCACTTGGTAAGGGATTGCAATGTCTCCTCAATCTGCTTTTCTCTTTATCTTTTCCTGCTGTGAGTTTGGGCATAGATTGGGCAGATGGGAGCTTTGAGTAACAAAACATAAGGACACCGTGCAAGAACAAAAGGGCATATGTACTCAAACCAGAACAAATATTCCTCTGATTTGGTAGGCTAGAGGAGGTTTAGTTATGATAATTATAGTATATCTTCTTAATGGCTTAATGCAACAGGTGAGTGCTGTGAGGACTTGACATTAAAAGGTTTTGTTGAGTTGGGAGATGGATCCAGACTTTGCCTATTTATTACCCAGTAGTACACTGGCCCTTTACCAGAGAAAAAATGTCCCCGGGTGGCCAGTAAAGGGTGTGTAGGGAGTGAGTGATGGTACACTCCTCGAGAAAGCTCTACCAGCACCTACATTTTGCTGTTCAAAGGCTGTCTGGGGCAGAGGTGTGGTTTCACAACCCCAGCCCTTGATATTTTTCTGTTTTCTGAATTTGTCAAGTCACTTTTTTGAGTATGTGTACATTGAAAACACCCACCAGATGTGAGGAGCAACAGCTTAAGTATATCTTTTGTGAAGGATCACATATTCACAGAATGGTTGAGGTTGGAAGGAATCTCTGGAAGTCACCTTCTCCAACCCCACTGCTCAAGCAGGTCCATCCACACTTAGTTTCCCAGGCTCAGGTCCACATAGCTTTTGAATGTCTCCAAGGATGGAGACTCCACAGCCTCCCTGGGCAACGTGTTCTAAAGTTTGGTCACCCTTACAATGGAAAAGTGTTTCCTGATGTTCAGACAGAACCTCCTGTGTTTCAGTTTGGGCATATAGCCCCTGGTCCTGTCACTGGGCACCACTGAAAAGGGCATGGCTTCATTCTCTTTGCAGCCTTCCTTCAGGTATTCATATACATTGATAAGTTCCCCTCTCCCCAAGCGTTCTCCTCTCTAGGCTGAACAGTACCATCTCTCTCAGCCCTTCTGAGATGTTTGGTTTGAATCTCCTCTGACAGTTTGAGGTCATGCCCATTAGCCTGCATTGAAAAGACAGTGAGAAGTGGTTTCTTATGCAGTCAACACACATCTTCTAAATATCTGCCATATGCTCCTTTGGGCACTGTTTTTCCATTCTCAGGGGTCCTACCTCATTTAGTCCTTCCACTTTATTGATCAACATTGTTGTGTTTCTGCCCCTTTTGGTTCTACCATGTCTTTTCTGAACTGAGAGGACCAGAACTGTACACAGTGTTCAAGGTATGCCATGGACCCATCCATAATGGGGACATCATGATGCTCTGTGGTTTGTTTTCCTTTCCTAATGATTCCAAACATCCAGGTGCCAGGGAGCATCTGAAGCAGACATCTCCAGGAAAGATGCTGCAGTCTAGGTTCCTGAAGTGCCAGAAACAAGGAGGGAGGATTTAGGAAGTAATAACTATCCTTTTCCATTAACAGTTTAAGTGGCAGCTGTGTGAACTGATTAACAGGAGGTTCAAACTCTCTTATCTTTGAAATCCTGAGTTCAGGTTCAGATTCCCTCAGAATCTGCGAGACAGATCTGGGGTTTTTAAACCCTCACTACTTGCTTATGAGCATCACAAGATGCTCAAAGAGTTAAATCCTAAATCTGATGGTTTTGACTAAAATCTACAGAGACAAGGTAATTAAACCCATGCTTTCTACTTCCCATGCTAGTCAGAGTCAGGGCAAAGCGACACACGGTGGTTTGAGCTGAATTAATCACTTTCTGCATCAGCTCATCCCACAGTGCAGTTAACTAAAAGAGAAAGGGGGACCTTCTCTAGGAACGTGGAAGAGAAGGGGACTGTTCCGTCCAGCTTATCGGCCTGAGTGGCTCCAGGATGGGCAGAGCAGAACAGGATTGGCACAAGAAGTAGGCGCTGACCTGGCTGCATCTTCCAACTTCACTCCCAAAGGGGTGCAGGGACCCAGCTAAGGGGTGCTACGCTGCCCACTCATACCCAGGTGCTGTGCCCCCACAAGCTCTTATCTCCCATGGACTTGCAGTGTGGGGATGGCCCTCTGTGGCTGGTGAACCTGCAAACTCTGTCAGCTTGTAGAGCTGCTGTTGTTGAGCAAACCCCTAATTTACCTGCCAAATGCAATGACAAATGATAAAACTTGAGTGTACTCTGGCTTATTTGTTACTAGCTGTGGTGTAAATGTTCTAGGGAAATAACATTTAATACCACCATCAGCTAATAAAATGGCTTTTTCAGTGGTATTTACAGGAAGGGCTCATTTCCTTTGAGTAAGTTTGCTTTGACGTTATTGGGAGATGTTTTGTGGCAGATATTTACACTCGGCTGAATTCCTGTGGCATCCTTCAAGCACATTTGACACAGGCTTGGGGCCAGTGCTGCCAGAAGACGAAAGAGCACTTTGCACAGCACCTTATCAATTTGTTGTGCTGACTGAGTGGCATGATTATTTTTCCAGGGCTGGGAAGGCTGACTAACCCTCCCTGAACCATTAATCTCAGGACAGTTTGAACTAAGAGAGGTTTCTGTAAAAATAGACCACAAAGAATGCAAAAGAGAGAAGAGGCTTTGCATCTTTTACAGCTTCTTGACCTCTTCTGGGTGGATTTTTTTTCACTAATGGGAAGGATTAAACAGAGTATCCTGGTGCCTCAGTGCAATGCAGTGACTGATCTGCACGGCTGTGCTTAGACATGTCTCCAAACAGCACGGCTGCTGGGGCTTTGCCGTCGAGCACACAAAATAAAGTCCTGACTCATTGCTGCTACAACTCAGTTTCTGACCAGCAGCTCAGATTTTTCAGCCTCAAACTCAGCCCTGACTTCTGGTCATTTTTTTGAAGCTTGGGTTCACTGGAACCAGGCTGGAATAAAAAATGAAATAAAAGAGCAGGAAAGGAATACCTGAAAAGACTGCTGTTTTCCTAGCACATAACTTCTGTCTAGTTGGGGATTAGATGTGGCAGTAGGCCACGTGGGTGAAATAAATCCCAATATTGAGTAATCATTGCACACACAGTAATGTAAGATTAATGATAATAAACCAATTGAATACTAATGCAATATATCCTATGATTACAAAAGTATGAAGTGCATAGGGCATGGAACAGTTTACCTCAAACTGGAAAAAAAAGCCTCCTACTTTTTAAAACTGTAGGTTTTATATGAGGTTATTTCTTTTCTCAGATATTTTATCTGGTACCATAAAATAGAAGGTAGCTTTTATATTGTGGGAGACATGCACTCACATCTGAAGCCTGACGGGTGTTTCACCATCATCTAACAAACTGTTCACGCCATGCCACGAACACATAAAATTGCCAGTCCTTACCACGAGGAAAAAAAAAATATCCAACCATCCAAGACTTGCGTTGTTACCACCACCTAGTGGTGGTCTTGCTAGGCTTGCAGCATCAAAACTACTTGAGAAAAAGGCTGGGTGCACATGATTTATATGACCTTTCTTTAGATTCATGGCTCTTTGGTGTGGTTACAAAAAGCTCACTCATTTTCCCACTTACACCGCTTTGAACTTGATCTTAACGATTTCGGATGCTGACAAGTTCTCAGTAAATTATTTAAAAGCATCTTGTGAACCATTTAATTTTAATGTGGAAGCTTTTAAGCTGCCAACTGATAATGCACAAACTTTTGCAGTCATTACCACATACTTCAGTATCTGTCCCTTCACAGGGGTTTTCAGTAGCCAGTACACTCTTGATGAAAATGAATGGAGTCTCAAAGTCCAAGAATCAACTCATTTGTAGACCCTGCCAAACAGAAATCATTTTTGTCCCTATGGAGGAAGCAGGCCACAGTCCTGACTCTGCCCTCACTTATTATCAGCATCCTTTCAGCACTCTCAGTAACTTCCAGGAGAGCAAGTACAGCATAGACGATCCACCAGGCTGGGATGCGGTGGAACTCCAGAAGAAGAGTTAGGATTAAAGAGCTTGCAGCATGCAGCCAAAGGGTAGTTTTATTCTAAATGCTTATTTTTCAGTTTTCCAGCAGACTCCTCAGATTCCCTCCAGATAGATGTTAAGTCTACACTTTGTTTAGGGGAGAAGTTTGCATAGCTTCAGTCACGGGGCAAGGAGTATAGGCAGGTAAAGCCTGAAAACATCTGCACTGAGGATTACTGGGAATTTTGAGAAAAAAAGAAAACAAAAAATGAAGCCCATTAAATAAGCATGGCCAGTGGTCATAATACCATGATCAGCTTTCAGCAGCACAGAAGCTGCAGTCTGGGACCTTAAGACCTGGAGGAACAGCAGTGACACTTACCTCACCAGTGTGAATGAAGCCAACAGGAGCAAGCTCCTGGAGGAACGATAAGAGGAAGAATGGTGTCAACGGAGACTGGCTTTAAGATGTGCCCATTGCCAAAGGATGTCCTCCCACCATTATGAACCAAGGAAAATGATGAGGGCACTCTGCTGCTTGGAAGCAGGAAAATCCCGTGGCCTTGACTACTTCTGACAAGAAGTGCTCTGACCTTACCAAGAAATTCATATGAGCTGATATATCTGTGGACAAAATGAATAGAATATGGCTAAGATATAGTAGGCAACACCTGTATATTGCCTATACATACTAGGCAACAATCCACCTTGTGAAATGTTATCTCAGATCATTCTGGAGCTGGGTTATCCATTTTAATGTAGTCAATTTTGCACAGATTTGTGCAGGTCTGTGGAAGAGCAGGTTCTGATCATTGACTGAAGCAGACATGGACCTTGGTAGAAGAATTACAACATGGAGAACTGCTCATTGTCTTTTTCTTCATAGTGGCTGGCCAACCTTCCACAAACAAATTACCGGGTCCAGTTTTTAGGGGATTGTTTGGAGCAGAAATTTCTCCCCCAGCCCTCTGCTCCCTGTCCTGCTGATTTGACACCACCTCCGTGTAAGAGAAAAGGTTAGGTTTCTAACCTGTAGAGAAGTAGATGTAGGGGTATGCGGGAGTTTTGCCACCAGAGGTCAGCGTACACCTCATTAAGTAGCAGCTATTCCCAGCTACTTTAACCTGAATTCAAGGGGAAAGTCCTGGGCAGCCCCGGAACCCGAACGACCAGCCAAGGACGCAAATTAGTCGTGGTGAGCGCAGATGGGGCCGAAATCCTCTTGAATGGGAGAAGATTTTCTGTGCAACTCAGACAGGTCGGCCAGGGATGTAAGAAGCTCTCCCTTTCCCACCAGTAGAATGACGTGAAGGATACAAACCATAATTTTATTGTGCAAATTAAATGAGAAACACAGATCCGGAGTTGAAGATTGCTCTGTGATATTCACAGCAGCATGGTACCATTGCCCTGGACTTCCCTGACAACCGGGTTTCTCATCCCTGCGTGGAGCTGTTTTCCCAAGGGAAACACTACTACAAAAAAAAGGCAGCAAGCACCCTGCAGACTGAGTGCACACAGATCCAGCAGTAGTCCTTTCTGTGAGTTTTGTTCACCTGCCTCATTTGTTCACCTTACTTGGAAACACCTTGGAAGTGCTTTCTTTAGAAGAAAGAAAATAAATCTGTTAAACTGTGAAAGGAATATACAGAGGTGGGGAATAAGGGAGATGGCAGTGTCGTTGCAACCCTCATGCTGCAAGCTCCCTGCAGAGCTCTGCTGTCAGACGATGTTGCAGCCTACTCTTCTGCCTATTTTTAAGAGCTAGCCCTCTAAAACTTCCTATTTTCCTTTCTAACTATAGCACAGACCAGTAAGGTGAAGTCAGTACTACTTATGAGTCAAACTTTACACCCTGCCTTTTTTCTAACCGCATTTTTTATGGGACTTTTTTCTTTTTGAAGGTTTTCTTCTCATGGCATCCAAATTTACCCAGCAGCCTTACAGAATTGCGGGCAGCTGAGTCATCCCTGGGGACGTGCAGGCTTGGTATAAAAGGAGGTCTTGCTTTTAAGCAAAATAAGGATGGGAAATGTTTTCAGTAGGGTTATAGAACTGGTATATGAGCAAGGAAGGTGTTTTAAGGTGGGATGTAAGAACGCAGCGGGACTTTTTGGCTTTAATCTTCGTGGTAGTGTGATCAGCTCTTGAAGTCATTAAGCAGTCTGCTGTTCTTGAAATAGCACAATTTTGTGAAGATGGTTTTCTGTTATCTCCCTTGGTTTGCCTCTTGATAAGATTTATCCGGACATTCAATAGTTTTGCTTTCTTTCCCTTGCAGACGAAGGGAATGACTCTGAGGCTAGAAACTGCCTCTTCAAAATGAAGTCTTGTATTCTTGTGCTTTGGGTTCTACAAAAAATCCCCTTATCCCCAATATTCCCACTGGCAATTGCTTGATCTTAAGTGGATTCCCCTTTGCTCTTCCTTCTCTGTCATTTTATAACTCCAGGACAGTAACCTGACTTTCAGGTCAGTCATAGATTTCTGGTTAGCCCACGCAGGTTGTTGTGGGGGGCTGGGGCACATGACAAGATGATTGCTTAGTTTTGACTGTTTAAAATATGGGACTGAATTACTGCTGCAAATTGAATTACATAATCGCTTGAAGTGTTTAGAGAGCATTTTCTTCTTGTTGTTCCCTAGCAAATCCCGAGCAACTGAGGGTACAGAAAACAGGACAAAACAGGAAAGCAAACAAAAATAGAACTAGCAACCTTTTTTTTTGGAAACTGCATACTCTACTACTACATGTTTTCCACCTCTCTTCAGTATGCTTTGCAGATATACCTTATCAATTGCATACTGCTAAACAGAAAATTCAAAGGGCATCAGGATCTTTCCTGTTAGTAAAACAGACCCACCAAATAGAAAGACATGGCTTTTTCTAACACCCTCCCAAGCCCCCCCCCCAACTATTGGTTTCCTGCAGTGCTTTATCATCATGACTAATGTTGCATTTGCCTGACGTAGCTAATTGTGCTAGCAATTAATCAAAACCTTTTGTCTTTAACTCTGTTTATAAACTACCTGTGTCGGCATTTCTATGCTGATAGTACCATACCAATGGTATATGTACTTCAGCAGGTTGGGTTTTTTACAATATTTACCCTTTGCTATTTATATTGTTCTATCAGCCATTTGGGTCATGAATCTTAATTCTGCACATGGGTGACTGAATTGTTATAAAGCATGTGAATTCCTCAAGCCTGAGCAGCTAAATTTGCTATGAATGCCCTAGTCCGTTTGCCATTTTGGTATTTATACCAAGCAGAGCCATGCCCCATGTTCACAGGAAACATTACCTTGTTGTGTAGAGGACTGAGGGACTGAACAGAGGTCAATCCAAAGCAGTTTAGAAATACGATGTTATCTCCTGTGGTGTTTTGTTTGCCCTGCCCCTTGACAAAAAAATAAAAAAGGCAGAATGATCAGACAGAGAAAAAAAAATCTGCATCTTATGTCATTGTCTGGTAGGTAAATAGCTTGCCATCTGGGAGATGGATAGATTGTGAAAGTGAGAAGAATGATGCCTTGCCAAATCCTCATCTGACTATTGTATTGTAAAGTCCAAAATCACCACCTCTGAAGTCAGAGTCGGTAGCAGTCAGTTGCAACTGATGGCTGCCTCTGGGCTAGATTTTTCTTGTGTTCTCTACAAAGGAGATAGGACTACAAACAGTTGGACTTGTGCTTATCCAATAGACCTCTGCACACTCGAGGGTACAGTAAGACCTCTCCAGGCATTGCAGCTCTAAGCTGTAAGCCTCTAGGGTGCTGTGTGAGATGCTTAAGACATCTGCTGAATCCTTCTTACAATGTGTGCATAGCTGTTAGAGGAAAGGGATGACCCCCTAGGGTATGGAAAGGAGGATGCCAAAAGGACAGCAGCTTTTGGCATGACCATGGGTGGGGTTGCCCTCCATAGGAAATCAAGTTGTCCTGCTCCATCCAGGGCCACAAAACCTGCTCTAAACAAGACTCTCCCAACACTAACCCAGTCACAAAATGGCATCGAGGTAAAATGACCCTTCTGGAGTAATTTTAAGGTAGACAAAATCATTAGATCCTGATGTAAATATCATGAGATGAAGGTTGTCCAGCTTTGCTTTACGTATAAATTCTCCACAGTTATGGAAATAACCTTCTGTTTATTCACTTCAATGTTCATACCAGCTTCCAGACAAGCTTTCAGCCCATTACCTGTCTCAAACGACCCCTTCCTTATCTGCTTCTGTCACCTGAAATTAAAAAAAAATCCTATAAAAGAATATAAGTTATATGTATCTTACAAGAGTAAGATGACAGTCATCCTAAAAGTTTAAAAGAGAGATGCTTTTCCCTTTTTCTTGTTTGCTGGAAATTGCCCTAGCTTTGTTGCTACAGAAATAAATAACAGATGTCTCAGCACTCACATGGAGCTGTGAGAACATCACATTCAGGCACAGTCCAGAAGCTCGATGGAGGCTGGGAGCTGAGCAAGGGCTTCGGGCTCTTTTTTTAGCAGGTAATTGACTGTAGGTAGAATGAGGCAAGACCCCTTCTGCTCTTGCAGAAAGAGCTGCTCATTTGTGGTACCTTTGTCTGGGAACACCATAGATATGGTGAGCAGCCCCCACCCAAATAAATTCAGCACTGCAGTGAAAAACAGACTTTTTCAACTCTGGATTGGGCAGTAAATGGCACCAGGTTGGTTTGTTCTTTGTTTGTTTTTTTTTTTGTGTGTGTCACTGCTTATCTGGTAATAGGTAATATTATGTGCCTCAGGAGTGCTGTGAAGCACAAGTACTGTCTGTTTGCAAAGCACTCCAAGGCACTTGACTGTAGGCCAGTAGTAAAGTGTCACCCCTGGCTACCAGCAGAGCTAGGATCTACACAAGAGGTTGTCTCTGAAAGCAGTAATTTCTGTATAATGACTTGTGAATAGTCGTTTATTATGTCAGAGCAGTTAGTTCTATACAGCATATGCTCTCTTTGGAATGGCAATCTGACACGTGTTTGTGCAGGGAGGCTTTATCGGCTGTAATGGGCTGTACGCAGCAGCAGGTGCCCAAATGAGACAGTAACCTTCCACTCTGAAAATGCCAGAAGTGGCCACTCTGTGGCTCACCTGGCCCAAAGTGGATCTTAAATATCCCTACTGGTATTTCTGAAGTTATGTCACCCAGTGGCCCTACCCATTTTCCAAACTTTTTCTGGCTCCCTGCCAAGGTCAGATACAACAGGGGAATGGGAAGAGGGGAATTATGTTTCTTTGAATGCTCCCAAGTGAATTTGGCATCTTGAATTGAAGCTGGGGGGCAGAAGCACATGGATGTTATTCAGGGTGAATGAAACAAGTTTCACAAATCTGGTTCTCCACTGCCTGCAGATGGATGGTGTATCAGTGTGAAAACATGAAATAACAATTCTGGTTGGAGTTCACCTTGCTAAATATATGTTCGTGCTGGAGGCCATCACATTCAGGCTCAGGTCCATCAGACAGTCCAGTTATTCTGGAAACCCTAAATGGGGTTAGGTGATGTGAATGTTAAAAGCTCCACGCGCTGTCTCCTCCATATAGTAAAGTGCAGTGCACTGGAAGCCCTAATTCTCCATAGGAGGTTGTCATAGGTATAACTGATGTCACACCCTGTTTTCAACTATGTGACAACCCGCCTCCATCCAGGCATGCACGTACACAGCCTGCATGGAATAAAGGAGATGCTCTGGCACAAGGAGCCACAGGCTGGGAGAAAATCTGACATCCCTGCTGCTGTCCCTGGGGTCCTGCCGCAAGAACCTTGGTCCTGGCTCCCTTAAACAACTCCAGGAGACAGATGTGCACCCCAGCACGTCCCCACCGGCACAGCCCTCTCTCACTGCTGCAAAAGAAGATGCTTGAGAGGGCTCAGTGAAATGCAAATTTAGCTGGTTCAAAAAGAAAATGAAAGTCAGAGGGTTTGTGCAGGAACCAGCCTGGGGGTGGGGAAGGAGGCTGAATGCCTTTCATTGAAATGCAAAGTGAAAATTTTCCTTCTCAGGAAGAGCAAAGCCCCTCTGAGGGTGATGATTTTTTTAAGGGAGTAGGAGAGTAACTGGTAGCAAAACCTCTGCTGGGTTGGTCTTGAGGATCAGTGCGAGTTAAATCATCCCTTGTGTATTCTTGCAGATGCAGCCCCACTGCATGATACTTTCTGGGTTTGTCATCACTGCTGGTTTTGAATACAGGGGGGAAGAATAAGTCTGTTGGGATTTAATGAGTAGAAAGGATGCAAACAGGAACCCATTCAAAAGGATACCAGCATGTCCCAAGCACAGCCAGTAGTTACCATCTGCCCGTGTTCCCCGGTAGATTTAGTCAGTCATCTCTTCAGACGTCTGTGCGGTGCTGCTTCTTGGCTGCTGAATCTCTTGCATACAAAATCAACAAACGCAGAGGCCCCTGCTGCAGAACACGTGGGTGGCTGCTTCACAGAGAACCGTTTTGCCATCCATAGAAGCTTTTTTTAGCTGTGTCAGGCTGAGTTTGAGTGGATTCATCTTATCCAGAAAATGAGAGAAAAAAAAGGAATGCGTTTGACAGGCAGAAACAAAAGATGATTTTGTTTAGTCTGAAAAAGAGAGATGTGCTCGTTTTACCAGTGAAGAGCATTGGCTGGCAAAGGGAGAAGCTTGGAGGAAGGTGTCTTGGAGAGGGTACTAAATGCAGCAGGAACTGAGCCCAGGGAGCAATCATCTGCACTGGCACGTGTGCTAGTGACCGAAGTGCAACACGAAATCACTGGCTCCTTCAGCGCCATTTCTCATAGAGAACTTTTACTTCTCTTCCAGATGCACTTGGTCTCCAGCCACCACTGCTGGTGCACTAATTGGTGGTGTGTCTTCCCAAATCAACCTTACCTCCTGGTTCTTGTCCTCAAGGTTTTGTTTCACCACTGCCCAGACCACCCTTTTGTGCAGCATTGCCTATAAAATTGCCTGACCTGTTTGATCAGAGGCTTGCCCCAGCTAAAGAACAAAGAAAACAAGCTGGGTGTGCAATGCTTTTTTAACTAATTAACAAACTAGTATTTTTTTTTCCACATCCTCCTTTGTATTTGCCAGGCATCCAGTTTCTGCTTCCACTGCATACTTTTGCCTGCGTGTGACAGCCCACACCTACTCTTTGTCCCATTCCCGTGATGACACCATTGCTGTCCTGCAGTGACATGAATGACAAAATCTGCTGATTCTTTCATTCCAGCTTGTTTTGATGACCACGAATGTTAAATAATACTACAGACTGCAGAAAGAATGAAGTTTTCCATATGTTTTCCATAATGTCTCTATTTTATGGATTCTTTAACATCTAGGAAAAAAGAAACTCTCCACTTAGCAAGAAAACATGAAAAACTTCTCTTTTGCTGAGTGTGTAGAACATTAGTGGATTTGAGAATCCATCTCATCTCTCACATGTTACTGAAGTTGCCCAGGAGTTACTCAGTAGTTCTCAGGAGAGAAGTGAGTGGCAGCCACACACAGGCACAGCCGGTAAAATGATCAGGTTTGGTGCTGTGTTACCTTATAGGAGACAGGGTGGAAAATAAACCAAGCATCCTGGGAGAGGAAGAAGAAAGTACTGGAACTTTCTGTCTCCCCAGCTCTGGTCCAGACGGCTGGTGGGAGGGGGTTGGTACCCTGCCCTGCTTGCTGGAGGAGTGAGGGGTTTGGGGCAAACAGCTCAGCACTGGGGATTTTTTGTTGACTCCAGCAGGTATAGCAGTTACAGCCATCCTCTTAAGTGCTGGAGATAAAGATTATCTCCTGTATAACTGGATTCAACAAGCATAAAAAGTGCTGATATTTCTGGGTAGGAGCCCTTGTTCACAAAGCGGAGAGGAATTGCAAAGCAAACTCATTACAGACTCTGGGGAAACACAAATGCACTTCAGGTCTTACGTGCTGAGTTAAGGTTTCTGGTAAAATTTTAACCTAACCTTTCTCCAACCATTTGCTTTCATAGAAAAATCTATGTGCAACTATGTGAAGAAGGAAATAGAAATGTCAATAAGAAAATTTTAAACCCACATTTTTTACCCAACTTTCACTTTCTATGGGGGAAGAAATAAATCCAACTCCAGCTGGTCTAAATGGAAGTTGATTTATGTGTACAGGGAAACTTAAACCTGATCAAATTCCATGCTTTATCTTTTTTCCTCGACTATAGTCTTTCATGTATATTTTAGGCTCTCATTCTGCCCTGAAAAAGATGAAGTTACAATAGGCTGAGTCTATGTAAGGCTCCTGCCTGGCTGTGTACATGGATCAACCTATTAAAAAGAAATAGAATTTGTAAGCACTTAGTAATTGAGGTTGCATATTTCTGGATTACTAATACTTTGTGGATACTCTGTTTTACTAGCACAATACATTGACAGGCTGTGCTCTCTTGTAATACCGTTACCATCTCCATTCCTCCTTGAGATGCTGCTTTGAACTCCGTTCACTGGATTCAGTGAATCCAGGCTGAAGAGGATTAGCACTGCTTTCTGCAGCTGATTTTACTTTTGAATTTCCTTGCTTAAATGCCTCAGATTTTACCTTTGTCTGCCTGGCAGAACATCTAAATGAATGCCCCCTGGCAAAATGTAAAGCTCTGACATTCTCCTTGAGGGACAAGTTATTTTAACAGTGAAAACAAGCAAACACCTGTCTAAACAATACTGTAACTGCTTTAAAGAAGTAAATGTGAAACTAGATATGAAAATGGCTTTTATCTGTTAAGGAACTTTATTTGTAATCCTCTAAAAGAAAAACTATAATAAGCATTGCCAACATTATTATTTCCTTTCCACATTGTCAGCTTCCACAGGTGGCCAGAAGTCTTGTTTCATTCAGTTTATGTTGCCAATATCAGCTCTGACTACTTTGCAAGCAATCCCATTGGGGTAAGTGGAACAAAATAAGGAGAAGATGCTACTCAAGGCAAAAATGTTTACAGGCTTTTGAGACAACAAAGTTGCAGAAGAAGGACCTTTGTCCTTGCAAGGGGTCATGTGAGCTGAGGAAGAGGGATTTGCCTTCCAGGAGGGCTAGGTTACATAGGCAGTGGTATGCATTACTTGCTCGAGTTAGTGAGCAGCTTAAAATGCCTGAGATGATCACCTCCATTCACTGTACCGAAGCAGAGCTTTTGGCTTTGCCTAATTATTACTTCCAAATGTGTGTTACTGGAGATGCCTTAAGAAAAGTTAAACCAAACATGTTTTATACAAGGCTCTTGACCTGTAATGTAAAATAACTACAAAGCAGATATAGCCATGAGCCAAAAACTTTTTGACTGAGGAATAAGCTTGGATTGAATGTCCCAGATGCTTTCCATGCTGGGACTCCAGAACTGAAGTACTCTGAATGTGGCTGGTTTAGATCTGAGGTTTAGTACTGGAGCTCTTTCTGAAACAACTGTGGCCAGATTGCCCCGAGGTTTAAGCACTGTCCCCTCCTACTGCTGCTGTTGCTTTGGGGACTTCTCGCCAAGATGCTGTTAGGACTTCACCAGTGTGAATTCCAGCAAATGAGATTTACCAGCAAACTCCATCCCTAAACCACTAGATGCTGAAAGTTAGGACTTATCAGAAGTAACTTCTCTTAGTAGTTGTCATGCTTCTTGTATTCCTTTTTCACTACAATGAGTGTCAGGGCACTAGAGTAAATGACCCATCACTCTGACCCAATACAACACTCCTTAAAAATCCATTCAGTGTAGCAACCTGCTTGTTTTCTGCAAGTCTCAAAGCATTTAATGAGGCGAGGCGTGCAGAGAAGTGTGTCTCAGAGAAGTGAAAGGACTTGCCAGCATGCTCTGAGCAGACAGACCCCTTGCACTCAGGTAAAGCACATAGATCTTAGTTCATTTGTGGCATTTCTTTCTCCTCTGTGTCTTTTCCTCATTTGGCTCTCATCAAGCTCCTGCTTGATGACGTTTTTGGTATGTTTGTAAGCTGCTGTCTCAGTCGTTCTGGTAAGTTTGACATCCCTACAACCTCCAGCACATTCTCTCAGCTTTACCTGTGCTCTGATTCTATGATTACCACCATTCCCTTCCTTTATTTGTCTGGTTTGCTATAACACAAAAAGCAGTGGAACTAAATAAGAGAGACTGTCTCTCACAGTGCTAATTATACATTTAGTTCTTTAGAGGTCCTGAGGTTTTGCTTCATGACAGCAGTCGCTTTCTTCCTCATTTGGCAGTAGATTAAATTACATATAAATTATAAACCCCTGAGCCTTGACACAACCTTTACCACCCTTTTTATATTGTCTCTTGGTACTATTGTCTCCCAGATGACTAACCTTATCTGGAGCTATTTATTTGCTGTTGGCTTACATTTCTGCTGTAAACTGCTATATTCCCTCCATAAGAGATCTCAAGCTCCAACTGTTTATGCTTTTGGACTACAAAGTCTGTAAAACAACTTGTTTCTGGGTTTATGTTCTTCTGCACCTAGTGGACAGACACACAATTAGAAAAATAAAACCCAACAATGCATTTTCCAAGAGGGCTTATATATGATAAGAAAAAAAATCTGGATCCAAAAGGAAAATGAAAGACCAGTCAGTGCTTGGATAAGATTTCCTAAGGTTTCTCAGGCTGAGAAGCAATGATCTTGAAGGCAGGACCAAAGGGAACTTAAGAGTCTGGATACTACAGTTATCATTAGAGATAATGGAGCTTTCATACAGATTATTGACCCTGTGATTGAAAGAAAAATCTGTTCCATGGTCAGAAGAATCACAGAATCACAGAATTTCCTAGACTGGAAAAGGCCCTTAAGATCATCTAGCCCAATCATTAAGCTAACACTGAGAAGACCTTGGCTAAATCATATCCCTCAACACTACTGCTACATGACTCTTAAATATCTCCAGGGATGGGGACTTAACCACTTCCCTGGGCAAGACATTACAGTGCCTTTCAGTAAAGAAATTCTTCCACAACTTCCTTTCAGGTAGTTGTAGAGAGCGATAAGCAATCCTCCAAACCTCCTTTTCTCCAAGAGTAGATGGATAATAGGAAAGACCATGAAAAGAAATTTTCAGTTGAGATGCAAATATTTCAATCTGAAATGTTATAAATCTGAAATCTGAAGCAGGTTGTGTGACCCCAGAGCATAACATGCTACACCAACTACTCAAAGGCACTCCCTCACAAAACTTTCAAACCTCCATAAAAGCAGTAACACTTTTTGTTCCAGATGGAGTTTCCACAGACTTTTAGAATGAAGATTCAAGTAGAGAATAGAGCAAAAGGTGCCAGTCAGGAGAATAAACATTACCCTGGCACTCCCTGAGCTGGCTAGCTGACAAATTTATCCCTCCCCAGCACAAATCTGAAAGCTGTCATCAAAGACAGATGCTAAGAAAGCCATTCAACTGTGTATCTCTGATCTTCATTTTCTACCTGAAGGAAACCATAGATCAGTACAAGCTGGGACATCTCCACTTTGTTTTTCAATCTTCAGACCAGCTGGAAAGGCACCAGAGTAATTGGGAGACTCTGCACACAGAATGAGAGTGGTGACAATAAAGGGCTTATAAGGAACTCAGTAGGAAAGCAGCCTTTATTTCCTGACCCAGATACCTGAAGTAGGTGAGGGTTATACTAGCGTCAGTGAAGGCAACACAATGTAAACATCCGAGATAAAGTCACGATTAGTTATGTAAGTAGACAACCTCAGTGGCTCCTGACACATGTTTATTTAAGAGATGTTTTTATTACCTTGCTGTTCAAGATAGAAATACCCACAGCCTTTTGCAACGCCAAATGCTACCTTATGTTTTATCCATGAAGATGCACACTGGTCTACATAGCATAAAACTCCCAGAACCAGTACATCTGAGGCCCTTAACAGCCAGAAACACTTAGATTTAGAGATGACAGTCTCTTTTCCGTGGTGCCCTGTGATAGGACAAGAAGTAATGGTCACAAGCTGAAACACAGCAAGTTCCACCTCAACATGAGGAAAATCTTTTTTACTGTGTTGGTGACAGAGCCTGGAACAGGCTGCCCAGAGAGGTTGTGGAGTCTCCTTCTTCGGAGACTTTCAAGACCCGCCTGGATCTGTTCCTGTGTGGCCTGCCCTGGGTGATCCTTCTCTGGCAGGGGGTTGGACTCAATGATCTCCAGGGGTCCCTTCCAACCCCTATCATTCTGTGATTCTCTGGTTCTATGATTCTATGATTTTATCTTTTTCTGTTTCTGTGATGATAGCACTAGTGTCATTTTGCATCCTGAAGTGCCATCAGTTCCCTAAGAAGTAGCCAACCTCAGTTTTAGAGCACTCTTTGCAAGAGTCCACTGTGTCTCATTCATAGAGTAACACAATCTGATTTCATTTTTTTATACATCTGCTAATGAGAACATGACAGAATTAATTATAGCTGTAAACCAGTCTTCCAGCATACAAGCAGAAGGAACCTGGCGTTCCTAGACCTGCTCATTTTCCTTTGTTATTTGGGGCATCGAAGGCTGCTGTTTAATGGCATTGCTCTGCTTCTATAAATACACAGGCAGTCACTTGACCTTGGCAGATGCTTTGGCTAAAATAATTCTTGTTTGAAACTGGCAGGAGCACAATAAGAGCACATGCCCGCCGTCCCCTGCAGCCCAGGGCTCAGCTGGAATGAATGACCTTTGCCTTGCTCTGAAGGTGCAAGGCTTAGGCTGAGCTAAGAAGGGCTAGTACCGAAACCCCACCTCTTCCTTTCCCCCTGCTACATGTCCCTACCTGCTTTTCTTGCATCACTGATCAGGCTCAAAATGAAACTTTTTCTTTTCCCCACAATCATTCAGCCCATTTCTAGGGTAAAGGAGAAAAAAAAATGCATTTCTAGGATTCAATGCATTTTTCCCCATAAAAGACAGATTAGAATAGACGAAGCAAAATAACTTCTCTTATTCCTTTCACTGTAGGGTGACTAGACTACTCTAAGCCTATGCTCTGTTTATCTAAAGGTCGGTGAGAAAAATCCCATCACTGAAGTGTGTATTCATCTCCCCTACACTTCCCCGCAGAGCAGTTTTCTGAGCCAGATGACCAGAACCCCTTAGAATTCTGGTGAGAGGTATGTAGCCCGACAGACACTTTGTCCTCTTAGCCTGTATTTTAGCATTAGTCAAATTGTCCCCAGGATCAAGGGTCAGATGCTGATATTCTGCCATTAATGTCTGTAAGGATCTGTGTTTTCTCCAGTTAAATTCCCTGGGTCAAGAGTTCACTACTGAGCAACCCCTGGGTGGCCTCTGTCATGCCACATTTCAGAATCACCGTGTCAGCCTCATAGCAGACAGATCCTTCAGTGAGGTGCTTTCCTTTGCTGATCAGCCACCCATGGAAGAAAGGCTTGCCCAAGGCTTGTGCCCACAGTGTTTCTGAAAGCAAAAATGAGTGGAAGAGGGCTGGGCTCTTTCTGAGTATTTTTTTTCTGTATTCCTTTAAAGCTAACATCTTACGATTGATATTTAGATATTACAGTTCACAAATGGTACATTAAAAGGTAACCGGGAAGTTGCCCAGAAGTCACAACTGCATTTTTTTTTTTCATTTACTACACCAAAAATAAAGCAAAGCCCTGGTCTGTCCTTAGAAGTGCTGCTACTACAGTAACATCAATTTGAAGCTTGTCAGAATACTACACTGTACCAGTAGCACTTACTATATGGAATAATGTAATTATGCTTCAGTATAACTGTTCTCTAACTACACATACCCACGCAAACAGTAGATATGTTACAGCACGTTTTATATGCAGAGGTGACATAAACTGTCCCAGAAACAAGATCTTGCCCTACAAGATGAGCCTCTGCCAAGAGAACTGGCTGCCAAATCCTTTCTAGCACTGATAAAGTCAGCACTGGTGGAATGAGTAGAAAAGAGTTAGTGCAAAAAGTAACAGCAATAAGCAATTGTCCTCCAGGCTCACACAGCTCGTTCTGTTGCTATTTACAACTCCTGACAGCAAACAAATCAAACAGGAACAGATGTCAAGCTCCCTTACTACATGAAGTAACGATTAGGGATGCAGGGCCATAAATGTCTTTTTAGTATACTTTCTATCATATGCCAAGACAATTTGATAATGTTTTGTACAATGAAGAAACATCTAAAGAGAAAGTGGAATGTAATCACTTTTGTGTATCTATTTATTTGAAAGGTAAGCACCACATCCCCAAGTAGATACAACAGCAGCAAAGATGCTGAACATCATTTGTGAAAAAAAACCAGGCAGATACAATACAATTTAAAATGCATTTAGCAGCATCACATGTTTAATAAATTCTATTGGAATAGGTTTGCAAAAGTGAGCAACTACAAAGTACATCAGCTGTACTGAGGAAAAGTAAACCATAAGTTTAGGACATCACATAGTTTCAAGGGCTTTTACTCTGCTCACTGATGTAGAAATAAATAAATATGAAAATCAGTAAAGACAACAATGAGTAGAATGCTAATCAGTAACTAAAGGGGTAATTTGGAAAAAATGGGGGTTGGATACCTATCATAAAATGTTCATTAATTTTTTGTCTTCGGCTCTGCAAACTTTTCAGAACAGTTAGGTTAAGCACCTCCGTCTTTCATGCATAGAACTAGCCCAAGCAGGCAAAGCAGTCACAGTAAAGTTATAAAAGGGTAAGACAACGCATGGTAACACAACGTATAGTTTTTACCTGCTTTCAGAATGGCTTTCATGCAAAATGATCCCCTATTTTTTTAAACTTTCAAAGTAAACACTTCTAGTGACACCTTTGTAAGCGAAACCCCGCTGCCATCTAACATGCACCCTTTTAAATCTGTTCATTTCAATTACTATTCCAAGTCCTGATCAGTAAAACGAAAATCCAGGCAAGGTAAATTTCTACCTTACTCTTAAGGTGCTAAAAAGCATATCAAGAAATTACAGGGAGTGCGTGACTTTCTGAAAATAGCTAATCAGTTTTCAACAACACGGAGGTTTTGAGAGTACAAGCTAAATGTGCACAGTAAACCTCTGGCGTGAGCCAAGGGAAGAAATGTCGTGCTTATCTATCTCCTGTTAGCTGATATCGCTGCCGGGGCAGATTATACTCTTCAAGACAATTTACTATAGTGTATGTGTGTGAGTACCATGATTTAATCCCACGCAGCAAGAGAGCACCACACAGCCACTCGTTCACTCCTTTCCCTCCTGGTAGGATGGGGAGGAGAATTGGAAAGAAAAAAAAATCATGGGTTGAGATAGAACAGTTTAATAACTGAATTAAAATAAAAACTATAATAATAATAGTAATAAAAAGGAAGGTAACCAAAAATACCCAACAAAACAATACAACCAAGAAAAGACAAGTGATGCACAGTGTAATTGCTCACCAGCCCCTAACTGAGCCGCCCAGCCAGGCCACTAGCAGTGATAAGCCCCTCACAGACAACTCCCCGCAGTTTATATACTGGGCATGATGTTCTATGGTATGGAATATCCCTTTGGCTTGTTCGGGTCAGCTGTCCTGGCCGTGCTGCCCTCAGCTTCTTGTGCTGCTGCTCACTGGCACAGCATGGGAAACTGGAAAATCCTTAACATGGGATAAGTGCTCCTTAGCAACAACTAAAACATCAGTGTGCTATCAACATTATTCTCACCCTAAATCCCAAACACAGTGCTGAACCAGCAACTAGGAAGAAAATTAACTCTGTCTCGGCTGAAACCAGGACAATGAGTTATTACTAATAAGAAGTGTTGGAATTATAACACTGGGAACTGGAAGAGGTATTCACATAGGCTAAATTTAGCCGAGAGAAGCTAATCCCCATCTGCAGCTCCTTCTGTAGTCTGGAAATGTAAGCTTCTCTAGAAGGCAGCTCAGAGCACGAGCTTAATTTAGGCTGAAGTTATAGGAGAGGCAAAGAGCTGATTTAGTGTTTCACACCCACAACAAAGGGTAGAGACTCTCCTTGCACCTGCTTATCCTGGCCTTTCATGAGCCGTCTCTGGTGTTTGTTGGGCACTTCACTGAACCCTGTCAGTCAGTTAATGAACAGAAAACTACTTTGAGGAAAGGAAAGTCATAGCCTTCAGCTGAAGTAATAAACTGAACTGACCCAGGAGAAGATTAGAGAAGCATCAAAGCTGGTGGGTGCAAGGTTTGAGCAGGGGTGGAGGGCAGCACTTGGGAGACTTGCCCATTCCACAGTGCTGAGCTGATCCTTCAACTCAGCTCTGCTGGGTAACTTCACTCTTGGCTGCTCTGTAAATGGAGAGCATTAATGGTGGAAGTGGCTTAAAGCAGCTCCTACACCCACACTGTAATTTCCCATTCCTTATGCTGCTGTCACTGTCATGGGGCTGGATAACAAACCAATAGAAATGATCTCCCTGAAAATAGGGATGTGCCTTCAAGCCAGTTCAACTGTAGCAATTGCTGCTGTAAAACAGCAGCAAACCAACAGTCATGCAGAACTGGAAGCTGACAACATGGGGCAAAACCATCAGAAGCTGGCTTGGCTTCTGAAGCCAGCACCTCTTATTATGCCCTAAATTGCTTCTAGAGGAGACTTTCTGTTAACTAGGGTGGGGGGATGAAAATAGGCAAGAAGTAGCATTTGGGACTAGGCCTTCCAGAAGGCTCCATTTATACACTCACCATAACAGGAGGGGTTGCAGTCCTTTCTTCTGCGGGCACCTCACTTAGGTATGAGTCAGAAGGTCAAAGCTGGGAGTCTGTGTTACGTGCAGACAGCAGTGGGTGTCTGTGGTGGGTGAGGCATGCCAGGAGGAGCTGGCATGAGCAATGAGAATATGAGCTACATTTTAAACTTGCTTTGGGGCTGACTTGCAGAACAGAGGAGCAGTTACTATGTCTTGGTTTCTTTGCTTAGAAGAAAGAGGTATCAATATCCAAAATAATGGTACCTAGATGGGGCCAGACAGTCAGAAAGCAACATCCTCTGATCTCTGCTGGTTTGACCCAGCTTTGGAGCAGTAAGTTGCTGCCACTTGCTACCTCCCAGAACATAACTGGTCAGGCAAAATAAGCTGTGACTGAGGATGCTCCAGAAGTCTCCTCACCATTCAGATATACACTGATGCTGTATCTGCCAGCAGTTCTCTTCCTCCTCCCCATAAAGCAAACATGATTAAGGACAGGGTGCTCCCTGACATTGCCTGATTACTTTCTGACAACTTCCATCAAGAAATCTCTACCACCATGAGTCCCCAGTGAGTTCAGTGCAAAGTGTGTCCTTCCTAGCTTTCACAGGGGACTTGGCTGTAGAGATGGAGCTAAATATCTCTCAGTACTGGGAAACATGTTAAATAATGCTCACTGGAAGCTGAGTTGTGTTCACAGTATTTTCCACAAAGCTTGCTCTGTGAACTACAGAGCACTATGGGTCCAGAGTGCAATATGGCAAAGGTTAGTTAAGATATCAATGGATGCTTCCCAAAAAGGATGGTGATCAATCAACCTTGACCCTTAACATCAGCAATCTACTTCAAAGGCGACAGCTGGAAGCCTGTCACTGTACTAGAGAGCACGGGCAGAAGTGTGTTTTTGTAAGACAGGCAAAAATGCATTCGCTGTGTCTTTGGAAGTACAGTAATTTTTAACAAGGTAAATTGTGGGACTGTGTAAGTGAATGTCCAGGTGGAAAGGAGGGGGAGAGATGGTTCTGTTCTTTAGCAAGATTCAGTGTAAGCAATGGAGATTCAGATAGTGTAGTACCTTCGCCAAGTATAACATGCATACAAGAAAACCATTAAATTGCAGTTTTGGAAAAAAGAAATGGCAGCAAAAACCTACCCATTTTTGTGTGTTTTGGGAAGATGATGGGACAGATGCAAGTAGTGATCTCAGCCTTACATAATTACACACTTTGTATACAAACCAAAAGGTAAATGTGATTAAAATGTACACACAAAAAAATATGTTGTAATTGTATGAAGGTTACCAGGTAAATTTATTTAGACTGTGTCCTTTAACATTAACATTTGTTTTTCTGGAAAACTGCGTTCCATCAGAAATGCTAACACTGCCAAACTGGAGCTGAACTTTGAAACTCTGACCGGTCACCAGGACACTTCCCCTGTGACTCTGGGGAGATCTTTTCACCTCTCTCTGCTTCAATCCTCCATTGTCTGGAACACTAAATAAGTAAGAGCAGGAAGAGGGAATAATCTTCCTTCACCTGCCGTCCTGCACCTGCCTTGTCTATTTAGATCACAAGCGCTTCAGGGATGGGATTAAATACCCTGTGCCTTTAATGCTGCGTGCAAAATGAAGCCTGATCTGAATAAGGGCCTAGGAGAACTATAACAACATCTGGAAAATGCCTTTAAAGCTTTAAGATGTTACAAACAGGAAAGTGGCATTTTCCTCTCTAACTACAAATGCTACTACAGTAATTGATTGTTGAATGCTCATAAGGAGAGAGAGAAGGATCTTGTCCAAAAAAAGACATAATGCAGCGGTGAATGCTCCTCACAACAGGCACTGGCAGGACAACTGCAGCCCCTTGGTTCTGGTTTAGGAATGAAGAAACCTTGCTCTGATCCTTCCCTAACCTCTCCTGTACCTTTTCTTCTCCCTTCCCCCTTATTTTCTTAAAAGTTCAGCAGTGCGTGTTCCTGTTCTGATTATACAGGATAGGTTTTCTTATCCTTACATTTCACTGTGTAATTATCATTTACCTCCAGCTCTCATTTCAGCTGCAGTTACCAATCTCTTGTATGTATTTTCTCATCGCAAGCTGTTACCTGAAGTGTCATATAGATGGCTCAACTCACTCCTTTCCCTCCAGGGGACACTTTGCAATGTCAAACAATGTAAAGCAAAGCAGGTCGTGGCTAGTTCTTGAAAGCCAGCATGAACCTGTACTGCTGCCCAGAAAAGCTTGGTTTGTGTTTTCCTCACCACTCGTGCCTGCCACCTCTCTCTTGTGCTGGCACCAGCGTTTGTTTGGCTGCTTGGTGAGCCAGAGGGAATTAATCCAGTTATTACTAACCTGGCACAATACCTGGCAAAAAAAAAAAAAAAAAAAAATTCAATAGAACATTAAACTTGTCACAACAACAAAGGTAACGGGAAGAGCTAGGCTCTCTACCTAGTCACATTTAGCCCAGTGACTCACTTGGGAGGACCCTGGAATCTACTGTTGTGTTTTCCCTCTTATGAGAGAGTTAATCACATGCAACGAGGAACCTAAAGCTTTTTTTTTTCTCTCCATTGACACTATATTGTGTACAATCCAGTGTTTCGCCTCTCCATTCTTCCTTTACAGCTAGAAAGAAGTAATGTTACAGCATGAGGAAAAGATCTCTGCTGCTCTTCCCTCTTTCACGGTAGGGGAGCGGTGGTGGCACCGCATCCATGACCTTACAGTCCCGGATCCTGCCAAAGCGTTTGTGCTATTCGTGCCATTGTCCCACCAGGCTTCACCGAGGCACAAAAAAATTCGACCGGAGTCAGCTGCAGGGCAGAAATCTAAGACCACCAACGTGAGCAACTGCGCCCTGGAAGATGGCGTAAAATGCTTTATTTTTTAACAACTCCTGGCGCGCAGCGATTTCTCTGCACGTTCCTTCTGGCTGAGTCCCCGGCTCCATGAAAACAGAGATAACGGTTCCCCACCTTGTCACCTAATCTTCAAGGTGAGCTCAGAGCGGATTGTGAGACCATCAGTCTCCCTGTGGGCCACCGCATGAGCCGTGCCCGGCTCACAGCGAGGAAAGCACCGACCTACTACTGTTGAACACGGCTGCGCGGCCGCTCCCGACCCCGCCGGCTGACCCTGCACCAGCTCCCGACAGCATCGCTTCGCCTTCCCGCCGCCCCGGGCGGCCGTGCAGCCCCAGCGTACAGATGCTGAGGGCCGCGGGCAGAAATGAGCGGGGTATGGAAGAGGTAGCCGAAGCCGGGGCGGAGACACCCTTGAGCCCCTGTCCTTAGCTGGGATTGAG